>JAVCKT010117490.1:0-15951 GCA_032273925.1 Rhynchotus rufescens
CCTTGAATGCAATAAATACCCTAGAGCTGCCAAAGACAAATTAATAGCATCAAAAATGATTCAAAAAATTACAAACTGTAAGCCAGTGAACATTGACAGCAAGCAGGATTTCTGGATATTTCTAAAATACATAATAGCAGCACAGGAAATTGCCAAAAAAAGCTGCTAAAGGCACTGCTTTTGCCTTTTTTTTATTCCAAAACTGTGTGGGTTTGTGAAGAGATGTTAGTTCCAGTACTTATTCCCTTTCACAGCTGGCATTCCCATTCTATGCATTCCCTCCAGATTGTTTCCCTCAAGGACTCCAGTCACAAAAATACCACAGAGCAACAGAAGCCCACTTCCCAGGGAGAAAAGTTACAGGCAAGAAACCTAATTTGTCTTCTCATCATATAGTAACTTGCACACCCACCCAGTTATTTCAGTTACAGTCCCTGGAATCTGTGGCTGCCCAGCCCCTTTTTCCTAAGGAAATAAAATAAAATAAAATAAAAATAAAAAAAAGCTCTAAGAAAGCTATCTAATTCTTTAGGAAAACATTTTACGGTTGTACAACCAGACCTATCAGGCACGCTACCCCAGGAATAACTCATGTATTTAATTCCCTTCTCAGATTCATTTACCAGGAGTTTTAGTTTTCAGATACCTTGTAGCTCAAGATCAGGCAAGAGTCAATATTAAGCAGAGCTGAAGAAAAAAGGTTCTGCTTTTCCTGTAAGCTCAACTAGCCAATAGCTAAACCCTGCTTTAACCATCAGGGCACACATATGTTTTTCCACCTAGCTGAATTAATTGAAAGATTAAAAAACAACTTAGCAGGTAAATTTAGTGATTGCCTCGGTCTCACCTCCATAAAGGCTTTCTCTCCAAAAGGGAAGGAGTAAAATGAAAAAAATAAAGATTTTATTCTTTTAAATACTTTTTTCCCCATCCTCTCCAATGAAACTCATTTCTCAAGCCAAGTGGTTTCTCAGAGGGGCACTGTTTGGTGCACACTTCTGGACCCAAAGGTTCCCTGTGGGAGGCCCAGGTTCTCAGGCTGCTGTCCTGGTCAGAACGCTGCTTCCAGCAGCCGCTTCCTCACAGGGAGTTTCCACCCCTAGCCACCCAACTCAACTCCCACTCCTTCATCCTCCACCTAGCAAACCATTTAATTACATGCCAGAGCCTCCACTCAGCTGAACTCTGTGGTTTCATGTTATTGACCAAAGGCTTCTATTGATTTGTCAATCACTAAACAAAAAGAGCATTTGAACTACTCGGGCAATTAGCCTGGAGGGAAGGGCACCTGCTCAAAGGAGTTTAGTGCCAAACTGGAGCTGCAGTCAGCCCAGAGGTGATTTATCTTCGAGTTTAGAGTTCAGCACAGTAGGAAGCAGAAAAGGTTGGGGTAATTAGAGTACCATCCTTTTCTCATGTGTTAAACACTGACTGTAAGGGAAGAGTAAGAGACAGGAGGTAGGATGCTCAGGCTCTGGAAACAAAGCCTTGAAGTTAACTTTTAACTTTTGAGTTTTAAAGAAGTGATATACTGATAACATGACCAATTATAAATAAGCAAAATACATTAAAAGTAGTGTGCTACAGTCAAGTCTTGGGAAGCTGCTCGTTCATGAGATGTGGATCAGGAAGCTATTTTCATCTACTTATCTAGCAGTTATTACACCCATCTGTTGGGACTGACTACTGGCTAATGTCAGAACTCTACAGGCACAAAAAGTCTGAGAGAAGTGCTGCAGGTATAACACTACATCAACATACAATCTATTAATGCTATTTGCTTATTGTACTGACTTGTTAGGAGTGAGCAGCAGGTGTCAGCAAGTGCCTAATAACAGAACCAGCATCCACTGTTATGCCCTTCCCACCACATACACACAGGGTACCGAACTGACAACACATTCAAGACTGGCTTTTCAAATCAGGACACATATAGACACACAACAGGTATCCCTACTGCCAAAATGTTCAAGGATGGAAGGATCATGCTCATCTTTCACAGAAACTACAACATCTAAGAGTGGCCTAGGCCATCTGAGCTGGTTCAGCTTGAAGTACTCGGTAACTGTCCTAAATAAAAGCCTGGAAATGTTAGAAACGGCTTTGCTAATAACTCAGTGTGCTAGTAAAGAGGAGGCAGGATTCATAAACAAGTACATGGTTTACCATCAACTCCAGCACATGCAATTGCAATGAGCATGGTCATGCAAAACGTGACCATTTTCATCCCTTGAGCTTCAGTTCCCTGCTGGGTGCTCCTCACACCCTGCCGCTGCTTCCAGCGCTCCGGAAGCCAGCCCGGCCTTCCCTAATGAGCAGCTCCAGGGGACTCGCTTGGAAACAGCAGCTGCTCAGCTCATTTCACGTTGTTGCTGCTTTGCAGACAGGCATCAGGTGAAGGCCAACATTTGCTCAGGGAGAAGCTAATTTCTGATCAAAGAGAATGGAAACAGTTGGTGTCATAGTTCCTATCTGTAGCAGCTCTTTACAAATAACAACATGCAAGTCTATTCACGCATAGGCGATGAACAAAGGAAAATAATTTGTGAATCTGTTTTGTATAGAAATATAAATAATATAGTAGCTTGTGAGCTATTATTTGGAAGAGTGTTTTACTACAAATAAACACTGAAAATACCACAATTTTTTAAAACAGGGAGAAAAACACCAATAAAGGTACCACCTCCATCCAAAATAACAGCAATGATTCTCTGGTATATATGTTGCAGACAAAATATAATGCACTACTGTATTGCTGCTCTATACGCAGGTCAGTAATTCACAGCCCAGGCTCATATAATATTGTCTATGGTGCCACTATAAAAATTCCTCATACTACTTAGTGCCTTTTATGGTAAAATAAGCATACATTTGTTTTTGTATGGTTATATGTGACAAAACAGTTAGGGCAATTATATAATGTCATTTCCTTATTTTTTAGTTTATTTTATTAAACTTTGAGGTAAGGAATCTTTCTGGTCAAGTTTCCTTTTCAACAATTCGTTGAGAAGGAAAGAATAAAATATACTTTCCTAGTCTTTGTTTAATGTCAAAATCCTTTTGCAGATCAAACTTTAAGCAAACAGTGACAACTATTTAATGCACAATTCCTTATCTGTTGAGTAATTTCACTGACATTTACTTGAGTCAAGTTACTTCTGTGTAACATCTACCTCTCTCCCCTTATTACACTACTTTTACTGCTAGAAAAGTAACAGAAATTATTTCATATGCCTATAGAAAAAAAGAGTCAGCACTTTAACTGAGGTTTGCATACTACTCACAAATTCAATTACTTTCTTTTGGGTACGGAACAGTCTTTTAAATTGTTTTGTTTTGCCGCTGTAAGTTGCCTTCCTGCTGATTTTTGCTTTACTTGCTTATTTAAATATGCCTGCCATTTCTGATGATGTGTCAGCAGGACTCATCATGGGGAGGCAAATAACAGTCGGGGAGTAAAAGCAGCTTCAGTTTGCACTTGGAATCAACTTTGGAGCAGCTTTTCGGTTGTTTTCCTGTCATGATTAAATCTTCCCTGCAACAGATGAAACAGGAGTGACCAGCCCCTCACTTTACATTTACATTACATACATTACAGTCAGCTACATTTCACCTATAGCTGACAAGATCTGCCCTTTACCTTCATCCAGCCTGTAGACAATGTAACTGTAAAGACTACACATTTTCTGTATAATTTCCTAAAACATGTGATCAAGGAGCCACACGTACGCATGTTCACATGTCCAATTAATGTATACATTATGCTGTATTTTGGCATGGCTCTACAGCTCTCCTTAAAGCCAGTGGGGGCCCTTCGCTCCTCCCGGGAGCATCACTGCCCCACACCACCAGCTCTTCTCACCTCCTGCCATGCATCCTTTAGGAGTACCCTGTCCAGCACCACTCTCCCAAGGCCACGCTCCTTACAGGCCCATCTGCTCACGCCTTTCTTCTCACTGGCTCACTCCAACCACAGCTCTGCTTCAGCAGCACTAGCATTCATGCACATTTAGTGGCTTTGCAGATCAGCTGGATGCTGCTGGAGCAGAGGAGACCTCCTCACTCCCGTAGCGAGCACCACAGACAGACCTAAGGGCAGGCAGCTTAGAGCTGTAAGCAGACCTGAAATAGGCAGAGCTTCCAAAAATTCAAGCTTTACCATGATTAAGTTTTATTAACCATAGCTTAATTGGGAATACAATGTGACTGTGCACATGCATGGGTAGTTTCCAATGGTCCCCAACTTAGCCAATAGCTACATTTGAAGAAAAAAAGCCTGCTGAGAAAATTGAAATAGTCATAAGCCATCAAGTTACCATAGATTTAGGTGTAAGCATATAAAGTTACTGTTGTGAGCAATCACTCAAGTGATACATAGGTGTTTTTCATGCTATCTAAAAATGCAGCTGCACTGGCTTGTACACAGCAGGCTTAAACATTTCAACTCCACAAGCAGCTCTCACTGTTTGCAGTTAAATTTAGACCTGCTGTCAAAAAACCCAGAGCTCTTACTCTGTGCTGCAACTGCTGCTCAAGCATTCCCCATCTCTCGCACTCAGACCACACTGCAAAGAAACTTGCTCCCATCAGCTGCAAACCCTTCCCAACAATGGTCATTTTACTACACACATGTTGGTACAGCACAGTGTGCTCTTCTACACACTTTGAGGCTATTTCCCAGATACTCCCTTCCTACTCAGGTCTAACCTTGCTTGCTGACATCAGCTCAGAAATCCGGATTAGATCATTTGTCCTGTGCAGTGGTTGAATGAACCTGGATGCAGGGGCTCCAACCAGATCCTCATCAACCACGTGAAGAAGGGATCACTGATGCCAGCTCTGCCTCGGTAGGAAGTACCTGGCTCTGAAGAAAACACATCACGTCCTGTGTTTGCAGGAATTCCTCCGAAACACCGCAAACTGCCAACTCCTCAGTGTGCTGACAGAGGTAGCAAGTTGTATTTTTTAAAGACAAAAAGCTGAAAGGACCTCTCGCTCTGTACCTAGCTAACAGAAGGCAGCACTTGCACAGATGCCAGGGTACACCAAGCATGTCTCCCTCTTACTCCTGCTCTGGTGAGTTTAATGAGAGGTGAATTTCCTTCCAAAGGTTGATGGAAACAAAATAAATGACTAAGAAATGGATCAAAATAAAGCTAGTAATCACAATGCATGCATAAGCAATTTAGTAGAGCTGTTCCTTGGTAAATACTGACCAATTCTTAATTGTCTCCACAAGGAAAAGAAGTAATTACCTAGAATGACATACCCTAACCACTTTCAGGATATTTTTGCATTCAGTACAATAAAAGCAAATAATATCCTTAACTGATAATAATGCTTACAGCATAATAATTTATCATGAAGTAGGTGAAATCAATTCTAGGAAAATAATATGCAGAAGAGGGTCAATAAGCAGCTCAATGCTAATTAAAACTCATGAAATGGTAAGATACACTTTTTATTCCACATTTGTATAAGAAGTTTCAGTAAACCTGTACTTCATTCTAGCCTAAAAGGAAATCTCACCTTTACTGCCCCACAATAGCACCACTGAAGCTATGGAAAATCCTAAGATTTGTGTCCTGCTACCCAAGTGACTGGGGAAACAGCAATTAGCTACTAGAATCCCGCAAGTTTCAATAAAAAAATCAGAGGAGTGATTATGAGCCATTTCTCATTTCAAGAGAGTTTTTCCATTCTCAACATACATATATATTTAATAAGTGGAACAAGAACTGAATAGCAATGGCATTTCAGACTCAAATCAGAATACAGGGACTTCCTGTACAAAGGAGTTCCCTGCCATGCAGTTAGCACTTCCTTTTGGCAGGAGGAAAGGGACCAGAGAGAGGAAAAACATTTGCAATTATTTTATAAAAGGCTTTTAGAAATAGTTTACTGAAGGCAGAAACTGTCATTTTTTAATCTGAGTGCTTAAAGGGCTGATTCCAAAACACTGGTGAGCAAAAGCCCTGGCAGAGAGGGGTAGCATGGTGACCTGCGCAAGCACCGCAGCCACAGGTGTCCTGAGTGTCCCTGCACTGCTGCCAAGCACCAGCACACGGGTTTGGCCAGCACGTCTGAATGTGCTTGATAAGTCATAGCAAGGTACTGAGGAATAAGAAGGTAATGTGAAGCACTGAAAGGTTTGCAAAGAAGCTCTACTGCACTTCAGCTAGGAGGTTTCATCTTTCTGATTACTCCTTGTCTAGAGCCAAATTAACACACAAAAGTAGTGGCAGGTACTTAAACACAGTTAATATATTCCGAGTTAGTCTAAGAGATGCTGCTACCTTTAAAGGAATAATACAACAGAGGTCTAGGTGGATTTAGTAATAAATAGCTTATGGGTGACTAACTGCCTCCTAACTCAAAGGATATAGACATAGCTCTATTTTCTGATGGTTGTTAAAGATGACAAGTAAAATGACTTTTGGCAGTTGCACTCAGTTCCCCAGAGAAAAGGAGTCAAATTCAAAATACATGCAGCAAGAGAATGTTGTATAAATGTGCTACCAAATCTGACAGGTTCAAACAGTCTCAGTGGGACAGCAAGGGCAGACTGAAACAAATCAGGTTCCATAAAGGTGTCCAGAGTATTTGAGGATTACATTATTCAAGTGGCAGGAATAGTAGTGCATTAAGGTACTGTTTCCTTAGAGCAAAAATGTTCCATTAATTTGATTTTGGCAATCATGCCTTTTTTTTAAAGCTTCTAAACTCATCATAGCTTGTACAAAGCTCTTGTTGTCACAAAACTAAAGTCATACAGGCAGGATAAAAATGGCGTATCTGTGTAGCCCTATAATACCATACTGCTAGTGTGGTAACAGGCCATTAATTTCATACCAAGTTTGCAGGTCTCAAGACTGAGGTTTGCCTGGCTTGCTCCATCTGATCTTTTCTTGACATTTTGTTTTTACTCAAGTTAACTCTTAATAGCATTTTATTTAACTGATCAGGTGTCTATGGCAAATTTGTTTTATCATTATATTTCTACGGTACAATCACAATTACTCATGGCAGCAATAACAAGGAGTTACTCTATGCAGAAGGAAGCCTGTAGGACTAACAGCACAAGAACTGGGAGAAGCAGGGAGCTGCAGGAGAGCCAGTGTCAGAGGAGTTGGGAATGGAGTATAAGGGATGGGACACAGGCCCAGCCCCATGCACCCCACATCTCTCTCCCATGAGCAGTTAAAGAAAGACAGACCTGAAACTAGCCAAAAGTGGTTAAGGGTAGCAAAGAGAACAGAGGAAATGTCCTCAACATGCAAAAGGAGTAGTTTACAATAGACTTGGATGCCACGTAGAATCACAGACTAATGAAGAACAAATACCAATGAAGCAGCAGGGGGTAAGTATGTTAGTAGGAATAAAATCCCTCAAGCAGATCCCTAAGTGCTGGAAAAATGCCATCACCATGAACACAATATTATCCCCAGCAAAGGACTCCAGCTGCTGACAACTTGCTCTAATACCTCACCACCACCTCGAAACCTTATGATCCTGAGGAGCTGGAAAGAGGCAATCAGACCATCAAAAAGTGCATGGCAATTTTTACTATATAAAGGAATTATCCCTCCATAGACATATTCTTATTTTTTGCAATAGTTATATCTGGACTAATCTATCTGGACTACCTGGATAGGTGAAGATTCCAAGATTAACATTCCAATTACACTAACACTGAGATCCATAGACAACTTGACTGTAACTGCAGTTGGCAGCACTGACTCATGAATTTTCAAAGAATGAAACTTTAGATTTGCTGATACAAGGTCATCTTATGCAGAGTAGTTATATAACTCTATATAACTTGATTAATCAACCATAATTAATAAAGAATGAAAAGGGATCATTCAGCTACTACTACTGCTACTCCAATGAGAGAGTTGTTAGAGAAAAAGAATCCTAGAAATATTTATTCTCTATTTGTTCCAGTGCTAACACTTTTCTAAATAATCTTCAGTGTCCACAATGCTTACCTGTTAAAACACTGACTGCTACTGTACATTTTCCTCAGTCTATTTTGCCAATCTAGTAAATTTTAGGGTCCCACAGCTAGACATTTATTTTCCCCAAAACCTTTAACCCTTCTTTATACCTATTCCACTTAGAAAACTTCCCTCCTCATTGTGAAAAACTGAACCTACCAGAGATTAATATCAAGGATCAATAACAGAATTCAGTGTTTGTCTTGTCCTTTGCATCTAAAATTTACTGTTAAATTGCATTACACTTCTGTTACTTCTCATTGCTATCCAGTCCCCTTGGCTCTCACTCCTCACGAGCACATCCACCGTTTCCTGTTGAACCAACATTTGCAAAAGGTGCTCGTCCACCCTCAATGCCTCCTTAAGCTGTTAACATGATCAGTCCCCAACGTGAGCTCAGAGAAACACCAGCTGAAGCCTCTTTACCTTGGTAGCTCCTCTTAATACAACACTTTTTCCTTAACTCATTTCATACATAATGTGTTTTATGACAGCCTTCATCTTAGTCTGCCAACTACTGCCAACTACTTTCCCATACAGCACCATTTCAAAGGCCTCATTGAAACTTATACAGAGCAGACAACACTCAGTGCTGAATTTCTCACATTACCCAGTTTTCCCACTTTTTCCATCATTTTGAAAGAACTTCCGTTTACTGAGGATCTGCACTTCATTGGCCTCAAAATAATTTCCAAGACCAAGTCTTGACTTGCTTATTTTGTTACCTGCTGAGCAGAAAAAGGATTACATTGACAAGTGTAAGGAAAGATCTATCAAAATTCCTAAAAACATCTCAAATCTATTCAATTCTGTGCAGCTCTTCAGACTCCTTTAACCAACACTTAAGAATATATAAGCCTAAGCAGTTATTTAGTAGGTATTTCTATTAACAACCTCTACACTGGAGAAGGGTCTGTCTATTGATGTAGGTGCCATCTCAGCAGGTTAACATTCTCCTTGCCTGACTTTTTAATTACTTTAACTTGCATTCTTAATTCATACTTTCAAAAATCTCACATGAAGAAACAGAGCATTTTCTCAAACATGTAGATGATTTTCCAGCCACTTGAGTTTCTTGCATGGGATTTACTTTCTCCACTTTTACTGTCCCTACCCTGTCCAAGAGCCGGGAACACTGAAAGGTACTGAATGCCTCTCTCTGCAGGTAAAAATAAGAGTAGCCCAGCCTTCTGCGAACAATGATCTTCACCCAGATGACCAGAACAGCCCGGTCCATGAACTAGCAATCTTCCAAATGATGCCTGGGCACAGTTCAAAGACCACTATGAAAACTACATTTTCCAGGGGTCAGTAGCTCCCTGTTTTGAGAGTTGAAAGAATTTAAAAACAACAGTGCAGGCTACTCCATGTAAAATACTTGGGTTCAGTGCTTCAAAATATCCCTCGGCATGTTTAATTTTCTAATATAAGTACAGTCTATGTGTATAGCTACCAAAGAAATATTATATTACAAGACAAAGTAGATGTAAAAAGTAGATAAACAGATCCTTCTAACAGTCAAGGACTTACAGAATAAAAAAATGGGGAATAAATTTCTTTATCTCTTCCTCTCCTCATCCTTAAAGTAGATTGTGATTGACAAGACTGTACTACGAAGAATTATTTGCCAAGGAAAGTTCTATCCGGAGAACAGAACTCCAAATGTTTTTCTCATCTGTAGCCATGTGAACCCATAAGCTTCCACAGAGGCATCTCCTTGCAGTTTGCAATGTCTCTTTTCACATTTTTAATAGGAAGGCTGACTGGCAACTAAATATGTGGCAGCACCTTCTGTCTCAATGAAGAATAGATTTTATTGTTATACAACCTCAAAAAAACAGCAATGCAAATGTATTGAAAATAACAGGAGATGCACAGGAATGCAAGGGGATCACAGGAAATGCAAAGTCTGTTTCACTAGAAGGTATTAAAAGAGCTTGGCTTATTTAGCCATTAAAAGATGGCTGAGGGTGACTTGCTTTTTATGAACACAGAAGGTATGGGCAAATATCAAGGTAGTGAATCCGGTTTGCATTTGTTGTTTAGATGAAGGACAAACCTAGTGCAACAAACAGGCTGTGCATAAACAGAAAAAAGGTTTCCAGAGAGTAAGATTCTAGACATCCTCTACACTAAAATCAAAGGAGTAAAATTATACAAGATAAAAAACAGTTTATGAAAGCCTTATAGGCTGTGATTGCCTGTACTAGTGGGGAAATAAACAACTCAGAGCCCTGCTCTGGTAGCTGCTTTAGGTACTAACGCATCAAGGCCACTGTTCTCGACCCCACTCCTCCTCTTGCTCTGCAGGGAAGGCAGCCAGGAGCAAGACAGAGCTCAAGGTAAGAGGGAGCAGATCCATGCCTTTTCCCAGGACCCAAGCAAGCACAGATCTGGCTCAGTCTGAACTGTGCGCCTTCACAGGAGTAGATCTCCAGAGGTTAGGGTGTCTAGTCAAGGTTCAGGAGGGTTACTATTGATAAAGCAGAGTTAAATTTCTCTCCAAGCTATACTGGAGAGGCATCCAAAAAGGGCCACCAGTGACAGCGCATGTTGTGAGGACATTCACTGTCCCAGAAGGCCAGACCAGTTCCCTCTCCTCTAGCAAGGTTCACACCAATAGGGGACCTGTCAGACAAAATCCACACCAGAAATGTTTCAGCAATTTTGCCCTTGTGCTAGCTCTAGTTTGACTCTTTGTAACTAGAGTGCATCAGATATCATCCTGCAAGATATTTTCCAGCTTAGTTTCATCAGAAACAAATCTGATGTGTGCTGCAAAAACTGCTCCAGGACACAAACCAAAGCACAGCAAGAAGGTACAATCAGATTTTCATCAAAAGCTACTTCTTGATCTGAACAGTAATAGTTTCGTACTCATCGACATTGATACTGTGTAGCATGAGACTGCTGTCATTACAGTGCTGCCAGGACTTAAACTACATATCATTTGAGACAGACAAAACTTAAAACCTTCCCCAAACCTGTATATCCTCCCTGAGCTTAATGTGCAGCAGCAATGATTTGAGCAGACGTTCCCATCCCTCTTTTCACCCCGAGGGAACCATTTGGCTCACTCCCTCAACGCCACAGCAGGAGGGCACTATTCAGTCTCATCAAATCCACAGACAAAACACATCCGCTGTTCACAGGAATCACTGTGTCTTACTCAAGAGAGGGGAAGCTGCACATTTTTCCACCCTGCCCCACACTCATTAAAAACAGGTTCCAGAAGGGAAGTCTCGAGGCCGGGCTGAATTCATTCATAGGTGTTTTCTGGCGCGGGTGCCCTGCTCCCTTTCCGCTAGGCCATCAATAAAGCGCTCGCTGTGAATGGCCAGTCTGTTGCAGTTCCCACGGGGCCACTCCACGCTCACTACGGCACTTTTCAGTTCGCAGCCGCCCTGGACACAACACTGCTGTGTTACCCCCTGCCAGAGGGACGGCGCCCAGACAAACAGCTTTGCAGGGACATCCTCCAGACCTCAAACACACAACCAACACTAAACCTCCAGGGACAGTTTAAAATATCTTAAGACCAAAAGCAAACACTATGACTGGCACAGCATAGGATATAATGAAAGGCTATATTGGAATATACAGTGCAAGAGGCCCATGTAAGATGAGGCAGGTAAAAGATACACTGTATTTTAGTTATTGCAAATGAAAAAACTCCATGTCATGTTGGTTTCCCATCTCATGATGGAGGTCATGAGCTGCAAGGAAGAAACACGAATGTAAGAAAGGAGTCCTTTCCTTTCAGGTGAGGCAGGATTTCAAAAGCTTTCTTGTATTTAGCATATGCTGAAAGAGAAAAGGTCCTTTACTGCCATCACCTGGAATAAATGGAACCAGCAAAAGGAACTTCCTCAAGCAAAAAGGGTGCTACTTTGTTGCTACACAGTAAAAAGCAACTATGTAAGTAAATAGAAGGGGATAAACCCCTCACTGTTTTCCCCATGAACAGGTATAGTCATTGAGAATCTGTTACTTACACAAGATCACATTGACATCCCACAGGCCCATTTTAAAGTAATGGGACTATTAAACTCTCAGTGAAGGACCTTCCTGTATTGACCATGTATTTACAGGGGCCTCAGAAAAATAGCAGTGAAAAGAGAAGTAGACAAACAGAGGGTATATGCAGGACTTTATTGAGAACCAAGGCAAGAAATAAAGCAGGGTAAAAAAAAGTGTGCTCATCAAATCATGAAACTGCTTTGCTTTCTGCATGCTGATCACCAGTTAGCTCATTGCAGCTTTTCATGCCATTTCAAATGCACACTCCAAGCATCACAGGCTGTAACTCCAGATGAAACAACAAGAACAATTTCATGGTGACAGCCTGACGCTCCAGAGAACTGAACATGCATCTGCTGCTGACCAACCTCACTGTGCAGAGCCGTCACTATTTCTTGCTTTCTCCACACTGATGCAGGGTCTTTTTCAGGTTCCCCCTAACCCAACAGTCCTACCAAATATTCTGTAGGTCCTTTTTCCCCAGACTAGGTTAATTTTCCTCCATCTGTGATATATTCTGGACACAGTCCATCCTTCCCTATCCAAAGCTTTGGGAATATCCCCAGGTATATCTACCCAAACCTGCACCAATAATGAATAATATGCCAACACGACCACTTCTGCTTTCAAGAGGAGCTATCTGTATCTTCATACTTGGAGTAGTGCAAATCTTAAAACAGCACTCCTCACACAAGTTGCATACTACACACAGAGCTGCAAGCCCATCCTTAACAAGTTCAGCTGTTTGTGGCCCATCCACACTGGATTTGGGCTAGTTATGCTACCAGGGCCCTACAGCAAAGGAGCCCAGACTGTTAGCAAAGCCCTGGCTTGATCTCATAGCAAGTAGAATCCTTGCTTACATGCCAGGCCTGTGAAGGAGGCAGAGCCAATCTGGAAACTGCACAACTCCAACCACAGCCTGCCCCTTTAGAGAAGACTTGACATCTGGAGAGCAGGTAGGTTTGGGCCCTGCAACTTGGACTGTAATTTTATAAACTAGTGGACCAGGAGCTGGTGCTTTTAGGGAGATACATGAAAACTATTTTGCATATTGATGAGACATACAGGACTACGGCTGAAACCAAAGGGGCACAGACAGATCACACTTCCTTCCTGCTTTGCCTAGATAGGTAGAAACAGTTTCACTCATGGAACACTGCACAAATGCCATACTATGAACTCAATGGCTCCTTACTTCAGCTGGCACTTCAAGCATTCCTTGGGTCAAAAGTAAAGATGAATTCTGTAGCTCCAATTCACTTCCCAGATTTTATATCCACAACCTCAATTCACTGCAGTGATCTCAGCTACAGAAAGTACTCAGCTGTGGAGCAGCTTTACGATGTCTGCCACTCATAACTATCATTAAGTTTAGTCTTAAAATAATATAGGAAAGAGTAACTATATTCTTTGAATGAGCTCTGTGCTGTCAAGAGAAAAAGCCTTTCATAAGCTTGATGTTCAATAAATTGTCTTTTCTTATGCAGTGAAGCAAAGTGTCACAAAAATGCTAATGCCGCATTTCAAAGTGTGGAATGATGAATTCAGGAATGCTGAAAATTCAGAGAGCAGAAAACTCAAAATATTGATATAATGCACTTCTCTATTCCCCTAGGCATGCATTAACTCAACAAGGGGGAAAAAAGACGATTTGAGCACTGATGGCTCTCCCAACACAGGGCAAAAATTGACAAATGTGGCTTTGATTAGCTACATACCAAACAGGTGAGATACCTGCATTCATTCAAGTCTTGTAAATATTACTCTGGTTGAAGATACAGGCCTAGAACTCCTCAGCTACTGAATATTAATAGATCTGCCAATGACAGCTATATTCTCAATGTTTCATCATGTCCATTTTCAAAATAAGTCAAAAGTAGAAGTAGAATGAAGGGCAAAACTGAAAAAAAAAAATCAATCAGCTCAGTTTTTAAGCAAATCCTTGTGTCCAGCTCACAAGTAATGTAATTTACATGTTTTTGAACCTCTCTGCTAATATTTAAAGGTTAAGAACTTTTTTTAATTCCATGCATCAAAAAATTCTGGAAAGCAATTCTGACTTAAATAACCATTTCACAAAACTCTTCTCCTGTTGCATAGCCAACACTACATTAGACACAAGGACCACCTGCTTTAGGAAGCACTTGCAACGCTTCCTAGAATAAAAACAATCAAAGCTTCATGGGAAGAACTGTCTGCTGCACAGTAATTGGCAAAAGCAAGTTAGATCCACCTTTCCATTCTCCTACCTCACCCTCATCTTAGTTCTCCTTTAAGAGTTGCTATAAAATAAATTGTAATAACAGCTTTTAATAAATCAACTCAGACTTGATAGGTAATTTATTTCCCCACAGAGTGACCCTCCCTCAAATCAGGCACAGCTGCTGAGTGTCAGGCAACAAAAACTTTAGCCTAAAATACCTCCTGAACAATCTCTGGATGAAGCTAATGGCCCCAAGACTTGCCTCAGGCCATCAGCTCTCTCAATCAGACATTAATCCCCAGAAATTGCCTGAGGCCTCAAATCATTCCTTAAACACACCAAATTAGGCTTTGAACAAACAGAACAAATGAAGGTCAATATCAGGAAACAGAATTCAGAGAGAACTAAATAAAATTCTGAGAAGTATATAATAGGTCTAAATCAGTATATTTATTGTTCAAAGGAGACAGGGATTTTATCAAAGGTCTTCTGAGGTTATTTGGGACGCAGAAAAAAAGTGCAAGGAGGTCACCTCTGAAATCAGTGGGCTCCAGATCAGATGCTTAAAGCTCTGAATTCTCATTTCTGAGAAAGTGTTAGGTCATAAAAGGTGCCTGTAACACCAGAATGCTAAAAACAAATTATAGTTGTAAAATATTTTTAGTTATCCTGAGGGAGACAATGCATTTCAATTACAATCTGTCACAGGCTTCTGCAGATACTGACAATAATACTTTCTAGATCTTCAAAGCAAAAATAGTACTTAGGAATCAGCTACTTTCATGATGGAATTGATTTGGGTTCTCCCTTTTCTCTCAAGAAAGCTAATGCCCTTTAGGGATTCTATGCAACATTCCTCACAAAATTTGTTTCTTTCTACTTCATTTCATCCCTCCAACCTATAGAGTATGGAGTCATTACCATTACTACTAAGTGCTTAGAAGCGATTCTCCTGATCAGGAGATGAGAACTTAATTCCTGAGCTCCTTTAGCTTAGTTTGCCTTCTTATATGGCATAAATATTCATATCTTGAGCACATATGTGCTACCTGTATATAGCTTGTTAAAAATTTAATCAGTGTATATTGGTTTTTTTATTAAGTAAATATTTTGCACTAAGGCAGAGCAATAAGGAGTTTTAAACCAGAAAAAAGTAGTATAACCAGTTGCAACATTTTCATCTGTCTCTACTTTTGCCTTATTCTAGGTAGTATACTGCTAACTAAACCTATCATTTTACCATTCTTTTTTTAAGCCCTTCAGTAAATAAGGACACCTAAAGGTAGTTATAAATATCCTATTGTGAGTTCTTCCTAAAATAGATTAGATTAAGCACTAGAGGTTTAAGTTCATTGAGAAAGCTTGTTTGTAGGGTTGTCAGGGCAGCAGACAAAATCATCTAGAGGGGGCATCACACTACACCAGACAGAGGTGAGTAGCTCATCACCTGTACCATAGGGACCAGCTGCTCAGAGTACCATGTACTGCTGAAAAGGCCTCTGTCCTTCTGCAGTCCCCAGCTCCTGCACTGGGGAAGTTGGAGTTACATCCAGTGCTGGGTACTCCTTTGGCAAACAAGCTCCCAGAGCAGCATGACCTGCTTGCCCTGCATCAACCTACCTAGCCATGGTGCAGTAGAATGAGAAGAATATCTCCCCTCAGTCCTTTCCTGCTCCCACCCCTTCCTTATGGAAGGCAGCTCCATTCCTCAGTGGCAGTGCAAGA
>JAVCKT010117512.1:2928-17271 GCA_032273925.1 Rhynchotus rufescens
TTTCACAGGATGCTGGTTCAAGAACAAATGTAATCCTGTCTAGAAATAAACTGAAGTTGAAGACTGTGAGATGGATAACCCTTAGCAGCATTCCAGCCTTAACAGCAGGGAGATGGAGGGAAAAAAAAAAAAAAAGCTTTGTAAAGTGATATGCATACACACACACACACACACACTATATACATACACACACGACTGCAAATGGCAACCTAAGAGATGATCTCCTACCTACTTATTCTGCTTCTGGGTTGCAGCCTTCTCACCTCATAGCTGCTTTAACCTATTCAGCTGCTTATCTTTCTGGAACAATACTCTCTCTTAACCTCGGCTGATAAAGTACTTAGAGAGCTTCAAGCTACAGTGTAGTTTTTAAAGTATTACTAAAATACCAAAAGAAAAATTATCATTTCATTTGTAGCATAGCTTACTGGATTCTTACATGCATGGTTCCATATTAATAATAGCAAACCAATCCACAATTTTCAATGTATTTGTCCTTGCAATGTAGAGAAACACTGACATCCTCACTCCATAAACAGCTAAATAGAGAGTAAGGGTAGATTTTGAATAGTATGCAAACACCTAAAAATTCCATTGCATGTAGGTGTTCAGACACTTCTGAAAAATCCCTAAGGGTTTATTTGTGTGTTAAAATATTTTAAAAATCTTTTGAAAATTTTGTCATGCAGGTCTTTGCAGTGACACAGACACAGCTGAGTAGGATTAGAAGGCCACTTCTCCCAACAGACAACTCACATTTGTACTGCTTTACCTTAGCTATTAACACACATTAACACACTAGGAAAAGATTCCCAGCATCAAGACCAGAAATTCTGCTATCCTGTATTAATTACTGAAAAATCATTATCTTTGTGTCATTATTGGTCCACCCGACATGTATCATATCAAATACACATTTAGCACTATATCTGCACATCTTATTCATATTGCTTGTTTACATGCTAATCACCCTGAAACAAAGCAACTTTTCATAAGCACAATTTTATTTTACTTCTTCCAAAAAGATGATGTTACCTTATCTTTTTCAGATGTAGACATCTTTAGACTAATCAAATCGTTAATCATATCAGCATGGCCTTTTTCAGATGCCAGAAGAAATGGCTTTCTACCTTTCTAGAAAATAATCATGCAAAGAAAATAAAATTATGGAAAGCAAAATATTTTGTTTCTACTTAATACATATATGGCATATACAGATGCACATATATTCTGCATAAACACTTGTCTAAGTAAATCAATCAAAAAGTAGACATTTACAACAATGTTCTGAATAAAAAAAGGCAAAATTTCTTGGGGTAAAAATACAGATTATATACCTTGCATTTCTTCAAGAAAATATTTGAAAAATGACCAGAAAAGTTAACAAATGATATAAAGAATGTGCTCTAAACAGTGAGTTCTTAATTATTCTTGATATTGAACTATTCATCAGAAGAACTGTTCAATTAAAAAAAAATGAAATGCTCAGAAACAGGCACCAAAGTAGTTGAAAGAAGTATTTCTTTGGCATAACATATTTGATCAGAATTCTGCAACACAGTCCACAACCAGTATTTCTGAGAAGTTCCATCCACGACGCCTGATTTTATTGCTCTGTATTTGCTTTCTGTTGCTATAAAGCAACAAATATTGTTCTTCTTGGTTACTGCTTAAGCGAAGAAATGTTCTCTAGACATAAAATAACATCACTGGTCAGACAGGCTACCTAACACCAAAGGCTACCTGACAGTGCCTTATATGAATAAGAAAAAGTTCAAGAAATACACTAATAGATAATGATAAAACAATCTCAGCACAGAGAAGATTCCAAAACACAAAGTTTGAAGCACAAATTTCAGTTTTGTTGAATTAACTCAGCTTTGTTGGCCTTGGCTCATGCAGAAAGCATTCCAGATTTTGCAGCATCAGGTCAAGACAATACAAAGCCCCAAAATATGACAGGAGGTTTCTTATTGTGGGGGCAGATCCTATGTTTTTCCTGAGGTAGACGTAAAATATCCTATTTGAATAGGATATTTCAGGATAGGACATTTCAGGATAGGAGAGGGAAGCTTTCAAAGACAGCTCCCAAAGCAGTAATGTACAGAAATACAAAGACAGCAAATCCAAGGAGGACGAGGCTCTCATACTGCTCCGCTGCTCGTGCACTTTCCTCCACTCTTCACCACATAGGATGACTAGATGCAGGCCCATATCCTGCATTAGATGACATCAAAAAATAAGTAGGAAATAGCATACTGTACCCCATCAGGCTTGTTCAAGTCTTTCAGGTGAAGATCTTGGATAAAATAATCAACTATTTTAACACTGTTGTTCTGAGCTGCAAAATGAAGTGCATTCCTTCCTTCCTAAAAAAAAATATGTATATGGTAACTCTGTAAGAACAAGCTTAATTTAGTTCAACAGAAACAGGTTTAGAGTTGAGTAAAATTTATCACCAACAAACCTCATTCTTAGCCTTTTGATCAGCACCTGCTTTAACTAATTTTCGCATAATATCCAGATTTCCAGACCAAGCTGCGAGATGAATCACTGTGAGGCCATGCTTCAAATAAAATGACAAAGACATCAATTACCACCAAAATATCTATCTTTTTTCCCTCCCTCCAAAATCTTTGTGATTACTTCAGTGTATGAACAAGTTCTGCTCTGCAGGCATGAGAAGGCCAGTCAGTATTATCATCTGGCACAGTGATTGAGACTCATTTAAGTTAAATGTCATGCATCAAAGTTGAGCTGTACAGGAGTACAGCTGTACTCCTCTTAACAGGAAGGCATCTCCAGAGAAAGATGAATCCCATTCTAAGATAAGAATTTCTAGACAGAAAATTTCTTACTGTGGCTTACAAATCTATCCTGAAAAAAAATTTCAAACCAAACTAATTCTTGAAGAGCCAGTTTTAAAGAGACTTTCAATTTCAGAAACAATCAAACCCTAGAATCAGTTGCCCAGAGAAGTTGTGCAGTCTCCATTCTTTGAGATGCTCAAATCAGATTGGGGAGGGCCCTGAGCAACCAGCTCTCAGCGACAGTGCTCTGAGCAGGGGCCTTGGACTAAAGGAGCTCCAGGGGTGCCCTCCAACCTCTATGATAATGCGTGTAGGTCATTTATTCAGGAGAAGTGTGGGTACTGGAAAAGAAATAAAGGCATACTCGAGAAAAGAAAAAAAATAAGGAATAAGGTACAAAATCAACAAGAGAACAAAGAGGAGCAGGATGTTACCACAGGGGTCTTTAAATACTGTGGATGTCTCCAGATGGTGAAGATACCTGCAGAACTAAGACCCCTAGGAGGGAACTTGGTTGGACACTGTTTGGACTTGCCATCATATTGGAAAGACTTGGAGTGGCAGGGTGCCGTGAGAAAAGATAAGCTTATAAAGTCTTGCACCTGAATGTTTGGTGCAGCAGAATTGTAATTTACAAGTGCTTTATGTGTTCAGAAGTTTAGCTAACAGTAATGTGATGTAATTGTAATGTAATTGTGTATCAATACTAACGCTAAACAATAATACAACACTAAACAAAGGAATTACAACTCAATCAATGCAACTGTAAGTCACAGTGAAATAACTGTGAATTAATACTAGTTTTATTAGCCAGTTAATGTATTACTAGTTTTAGAGGTGTGCTAATAAACATCATAACTATCTCAGTCTCAAGTCTCCAGTCTAAAGATGTAGAGTCACATTTAAGGACTAACACATACTTACAGTTGAACATAGGATGTTTTCTTTTTAATCAGCTAACTTTCTATGAGGAAATGTTAAGAATGTTTAAGACCTGTGGTTATGAATATAATTCTATCAGAAATTGAAATGGAATAAGGAAAACTCACAGTATCTTCATTCTGTTTCTTATCATGTCCCAAGATCAGACCAATTGCCAAAGACTACATGAATAACTGTCAAGTATAATATGTAATGTCAAAACAATTAATCTCTGCAAGCTCATCATGATGGATTAAACGTTTTCAATGCTCTTAGAAGGAAGAAAAGACGGTTAACAGCATCTATTAATTAAAAGACAAGCCTTACAGTGAGATTCTGACACGTTTAACAGAACCCCAACACCAAGTACTGTGATTCCAATCTGTTTTCAGTGCACTCTTTCAAGATATTAAAGAGTCCATAAAAAGCTTTAAAACAGCTCATTGCCTCTATAAAGCTGAAAGACAGCCACTGAAAATATAATTTGCCACACGAAAAACATACAATAGTTACAGAATAAAGTTACCTTGACACTACACCATGCAAGACCCAGGAAACCCCTTTCTTAACGGTTGCACTATTACTTGAAAAAAATGTCAGTTTGTTACAGAACTACTCTATTTGCATTTCTATCATAGCCTATTAATTTCACAGTATTTAGTTCATTTAGCATTTAGTATTCATCCAATGTCCTTCCTATTGTCAGACAAAAGGGAAATCATTACCTACTTAAAGAGCTATCAAAAGGTTGATTACAACAGCACAAGATTTGCTTAGGAGCAGATAGAATCCAGAAGGAGAGTCACATTTCTTCAAAGCAACACCTTGTCATACCTTCCTTCTGCATGCAAGAGTCACAAGAAGGGAAATCCATGATAATGTTTCAGAGCAAATCAAGCTAAACTTTACATGCATTTTCTATAATATATGAGAGTGCCCAAGCCAGGAACTGCTGGTAGCAAAAACGGAGAAGTGGACAAAAACGGACAATTTTTAAATTAAACAGAAAAGGCTAACAAACTAGGAAACTTCTTTCTTCCCTACCACCATCCCCAACCTGGATCTTGATTTACTTACAACTTATACCCTGCAGCACACACTAGGAAGAGAGAGGGGGGAGAAGAAAAAAAAAAATTAAAAAAAATCTCACCAACATAGCTTCTCTGGAAGAAAAGTACATACCGTTCATTATAAAACTCTTAGTTTGAAAAATGTGTTTATTAATAACATCACAAATTTGGCATTAGTATTTGCATCTCATCCTTCAGTAGGCATCACCGTATTTCCCTACTAAATTAGCCACAGACCATTCAACCCTTAATGCCTTGGAGGCTGCAGAGCAGCTGACACAGTTTTGCATTAAGCTGCTCATAAAAATGGAAGAAGGGAACAGTGTCTGTAATGCATAAAACTTTGTAAAATAAGCAGCACAAGGAAAGTACCTAACTTCATTTTTCCTGTTGTCCTTATAATGTATGAATTAAAATATTTAACACAATTTTACTAGAAAAGACAGCTTTGTTTACCTGATCTGCAATGTCAACTCTAGCTTTGTGCTGGAGAAGGAAATCCACTGCAGATACATGATTCCTTGCAACAGCAAAATGCAGAGCAGTGCGTTTCAACTGAAAGAAGCAGAATTTTGGTTGTCAGGTCCACAACAGGGCTCTTTTCACATACAAATAAAGAGGAATTCTGATTGCCCTACTTATTAACAAATCTACCCTTGTATATTTGTATACAAGGGTACAGCCACCCTTGTATACAACAGTCAGACTTTTTTTTTTTTTTTTTTTTTTTTTTTTTTTTTTTTTTTTCAGTTTGTATTTCTGGTTCATAGAATCATTAGGGATGGAAGGGACTTTTAGAGATCATCTAGTCCAACCCTCCTGCACATGCAGGGTCACCTACAGCATGTATCCAAGCATGTTTGCTTGGATAGAATTTAGATTTTTAAAAACTAAATACAAATCTTAAAAGATTTATAGTAAAAGCAGAACACTTTAGTTACTCTATGCAGCAAAACAACCCCTTGTTCAAGTGTCTGAGTGGGATTAAGCAATCAGGCTCTGCATAGAAGGGGTGCATGCAATATGAGAAACAATGACATTTGCTGCTTTAAGGAATGGATTGATTTGAAAGAGAAGTGGCTTTCTGCAATTTAATTTGATTTTGCTGTCTTGCTTGCTTTTGACCATCTCTTCAGTGTATGATGAGGTTTTTATTTCATGCTACTAGTTGACTGACCTTCCAAACTCACTGATTATTTAGGTAAATGAAGGTTCCTACCTTGCAAACACAGTTAGTAATTTCATACTTGTGAATAAGCTCAAGGCTGATCAGAAACACTTGATTAATTTTTCATTTAAGTAACTAAAGGTATGAATTCAAAATGGATTGGTTAAACCACACTGAGCCTTAATGGAGACAGCTTCATTTACAATTAAAGTAACCATAATTGGGTTTAACATGAATCACAGAAAGTTTCCATACAAGGATATAATGTGATTTAACCAATTACCTTCAAAAGTGAATTTGGATTTCTTTTCTCCAGCTCCCGTGCAGACTTATCCATATGCAAAGCTAAATTTAAAGCTATACAAGTTAGAAGCATAAAAAGGTGGGATTGTCAAACTTATGCCAGAAAGCCTCTTAGCACAGAGGCAGTTGTATCAACAATTTCTCCTCTTGGCAGCCCAGCTTATTTTGCTTGGAAACACAGTGGCTGGAATAATTGACTCGAACAAAAGAACAGTTTTGCCAGTACACCAGGCAAATCAATCACCAGGCAATCAATACACCAGGCCCAAGCAGCTACACTGGCAAATCTCCCACAGGATAAATTTGATTTAAGGATGAGGAAGTAAAGATTCAAATTACTGAACTGCAACAGGATTTGGCTTAATTTTCTGTATTCTAGAAAGGAATAAGAGGCAAGAACTATTTTTAAGTGGGTTCCACTGTTCCTTTACTATAGTACTTATAGTACTATATAATTGCTGAGAACACTATCTTTGTTCAATGTAACTTTCCTTGAGAGCTTTTTATCTTCTTCCTTCTTACAAATAAACCAAGGAAAGTAATTGTACATTCTCCTTGACTCCTGGGGAGAAAAAATGCACGTGGGCACAGGAAGCAATTTTTTCCAGAAGCCATGGTTAAGTAACACTGGGAAGATCATGCCTATATGATTTATACATAGCCATTGAGAGCAAGCTGTTCTCCATTTCTTGTAGCTCCTTGATTACATACCAAGACAACTGAATAGTTGTTGAACTGCCTCTGATGGGGAGCAGGGAACTGCGCTTTGATACTTGTGAAATACATTTTTGGCAGATTTTAGGCTTAATGTCTACTTGTAGCAGCTTAAATTCATTCTTAAAGGGTCTGTGAGAGAAAGTCCTCCCACTCTAAAAGACGAGGAAGTTGGGACAAAGAATTTCATGACTCAAGAGCACACAGGCACTGTGTATAAGAGCAAGGATCACTATTCAGAAGTCCTTGGCTCCCAATTTTATGCACAGACTAGTGCAAATTCAAAGGTCTGTGAGCTTTGCTGCAGGAAATCCTGCAGAGTCTAACTGGACCTGTGAAATATTGATTAATCAGCTTCTAGAGGGGCTTCTTAGCCTCACTGCCTTGCAGCTGATCACACCAGCTACCCCGGGATTCCACTGCGCAACCCAACAGGAGCCAACATTGCAGACCACTGATCTGCCAGACGCTTCGTACTCACAGTGTCCACAGCATTTATGTTAATATTCTTTTTAAATAATTTTTCCATGGTTTCCAAATTGTTCATTTTAGCAGCATACTGAAATTCTCTCTCATCGGGCAATACTGTGAAAACATGACAAAAAGTTCACATTATTAAAGAAATGGCCATAACAAGCTTAAGTGATTATACCGTTCTTACCTTGTTATTTGTACTGATTTAATGTTTTAAGTGAATAATAGAATTGTTCCAGGATTGTATTTTTTTCCCCAGTAGAGACATTTGGTTGATGTTTCTAGTTCCAGATTTTAAGCACAAATAAACTCTTCACAGCACAAAGCACCATTATTGCTCATGGTAACGAGAGTTCACTTGTGAAGCTCCCTATCAAAACATTCTAGGAATACGAGAGAACAGCATGAACAGAGTCCATTCCATCCCCTTGGAAAAAGTTCCTCTGTTTTACACCTGAATACATCACCAAAATGCATAACAATGTACAAATAAACAAAAGTACCAAATGGCACAATCCAGTGGAAATAGCATGAGATTTACAGGAAAAAATATTACTTTCTGAACTTAAAATTTGATCACAATGGGTAATTTACTGTTTTGCCAAGACATTCCTCGAATATTTCAACTCAAAACAGGGCATCTGTTTGGTCAACTAAAGAAACTACAGCACATATTTGTACAGCTGTAACAAAATACATAATGTTTACTTTAGAAAAAGAAATTGTGTCTGATAACCAGTTTAGCTAATCAGAGTAAGTGTTAGAGTATTTCTCTGTCTGCATTACATGTAGCACTTGGAGGAAATTAGGATATTAGCAAGAAATGTTATCAGCTATTCTTAATTTACTAGCATATCCCAGTCAAAAAAGTTGATCAACTTTATCTTATTTTTCAGATCAAAATATACTAGAGAAAAGATATCCAAGGATTCATTTACCCAGTGTTACCAGCAAAGAGGACAGCACTATCCACTGAACTAGAAACTGCACCAACTATTTATTCCTTAGAGAGATCTCACACAATTTCTGTGCTACTGCATTCTGCCTAGGTTTATTAACAGCTAATGAGAATACAGCTTGAGGCAGTACAACTGCAGAGCATATTAAAGAAAACCAGCATGGCATTCACTTAATTGCACTTTGCACATTACTCATGATTATAATCTCAGCAGGAGTAATCACAGTTGTGGTGTATGAAACAAGCTAAAAATTAAACTGGACAGTTCCAAAGCTATTCCCAGGCTTTCATATGACACTATCCATGTACCTCAAACAACAGAAGCATCCTCCCAAAACTCTGTTGAAATCAGAGAATATTAAGCCCATTAAACAGAATAGGAACCAAACACAAGCAAATAGGCAGCTGCAAACAAAAAACTGAACACATACATTAAATATTTAGAAGGTAATACTGTTACAGCTGTGATCATTGTCTTAGCTTCCAATATTAAAGGCAACAAGCATCCTGCTTTCCCTCAGATGACAGAGTCACCCAGCTTTCACCAAGACGACACGTTGTTAGAAAGAATAGTCACAGCAGATCAGATCAAAGACCCATTCTCATGAATATCTTGCCTCCACCTATGGTTGAGGGAAGATGTTTTGGGAAAAGTGCAAGAATTTAATACAGTGGAATTTCCACAGAATGTTGTCCAAACTCATGCAAAAACTGTAACCAACCAACACCACACATATGGAAAACTTCATTTCTACAAATTCTCCCTGTCTAAAATACATTATTTCCAAGCTTTCAAACAAACTGTATACAAATAGTGTTCCATAAAAGACATATCTGTGACAAGGAGTATGAGTGACTACAGAATCAGCAGTGTGAGCTGTGATCTTTGCCAAACAGATGCTTTGTAGTTCTTGTTGTCTACACTCATAACCCTGCCAGAGAATTCCACGGTCTTGGTGTCAAACATAGGTAAACCTATGGTCACAAGATACCTTATTCAAAGAAAAACTGTGAAATATGTGGAGAAAAACAAACCAAAAAACACAGAAACAAAATGTGGAGAACCAATTAGCTATAATTGGGCTTAGTCACAACTAGAGCACATGTATTCCCAGCATTTGTACAGGTAACTTGCATGAAGGTGCAAAGATAAACACGTGCAACTCAGGACAGTCAGGAGCAGGACCAACAGATCCCTTGCACTGCCCTCAAGAAAGAAGAGAAAACCATGTCTGTACTTCACCTGCACTGGAGATGACTGTTTTGCTACAGTTCTGAAAAGAAAAAAATGATTGCTTTTCTCTTTTCTGTTTACAACGTGGACAATTAGAAGGAAGACTTTGTGCTCAGGGTATGATGTATTCTGATCTCTCTCTTAATATGTCTTAATTCAAGAGGCAAGAACAGCAGCATTGCAGGCACACTGCCATGTTAACTTTCTGCACAGCCTTTGCCTGCTTCTGCAAAACGTGTTTGCCATGCATGAAATTACAAAAGTATATGACTATCAGGCCAAAGATTTAAGGAAGCTTTTGACCACGGTCATGGTTTCCAGAACTTGGTGTTCTTTCCCTAATAGCGGTTGCTCAAGGAGCAGCACCAACACATAATCCACTTGTGGCTGTTAATTCCTTTTGTTTTGTTTCCCTGTATACAAAATTTTGTATACATGTGGCTTTATGCAAAATTTTTGGCTCACTGATCTACAGATTTCAATACAATAATATTTTCTTTTCAGCTTTTCCTTTCAAGCCAATTAAAAAGTTATTTTATCAGTTGATTTCATCTGTAGACAGTTCTATGAGGAATACATAGCAGGATTTGTGCGCAATGACTATCCTAAAAATTTTCCTCTCTTGAAAATGCAAGAAAGTAAAAAGATGCAGAGAACTAAAACCGTTAAATCCTCCTAAATAGAAACTCAAACTTTTAAGTATTTTTCCCCTCATACTTATTTCAGTGCAAGTGTCCCCAACCTGCTTTTCAGCAATACAACACATGAGAACTTCCACTGAAGTCAAAACACGACCCAGATATTTTAGCATTCAAAAGATCACACTAAAAAAAGCAGTTAAATTTTTTACCCGTCTTGAATTTTCTCTTATGGTATCTGTAATATAAAATCTGTCAGTTTCTTGAGAAGAATACAGATTAAAAAAGGAATTTGGATGGACTCTAGTTGGACTCTAGTTTCACTCTGTTTCCTAAAGATTAAATCATAGTTAACATTTTTGATAACATTTTATCACCTTTCAAGAATATCTACATTTTCATGCATGTTAAGGCATGAAAAAGACAACTAGATCAAAGAGGTGATATCTTTAAGTCACGAGAATCTTCTTAAAAAACGATTATTTTCTGATTTAAACCTGGCATAGGAAAGCTATATATTGAACCTCATACTGATATTTCATTCTCCTGTTTTTTCTACTCTCATCATCCTGACTTTGCAGATCTGGAAACAGGAACCATGACCCAGCAGACCAGAGCTTGGCTATCACACTGAGATCACAGGACACGGTCACGGTGTGGGTTAACAATTCCATTCACTTGGCACAAACAGCCCATGGGCACTATTTGCAGCCCACACCATAATGGACTGCTCTTCAACCTGATTTGCAAGATGAAATCTAGAGCCCACTATCACTGAATCACTGAGTCACAGCACCGACTTGACCGAGCAGAACTTCCTCCTTTTTTTTTTTTTTTTTTACTTCCCCTTTTGAGGACTAAGAGCGAGAATCAGCTGGGCTGTTTACACACATTAGTACGAAGTATGTGACTAACCCTAGCCAACACCCTCAGGCAATTTCAGGATGGAAGCTGAAGCGCGTTACCGAGCAGTTCGCAGAACCAGGTTCTTGGAAAATGTACCTGCCAAAACCCTGCTCCTGATTCCAGGTATAGCACAACTGTAATAATAAAGCTTCTACATGTACTCAGCGCTATTTTTTACTACATACACAACAGCTCATTGTTTGCTTTCTTTTGCTCACACTCCTTTTGCTGACGCTGACACAAACTGGAGATTCAGATGGAGGGCAGCCTGGCCTCCCTGCCCTCAGTGTGTGCGCTGCTTTGCTGCCACATGGCCCCGTGCCTCTGGACAGGGCCCGCGGCTCCCTGTCCCCTAGTGCTGGCTGGAATCTCAGCCTGAGCAGGGATAAATGCTGGCGGAGTGCTGCAGCGCAAACCCAGCTCTGCCCACTTGGGTTCCTGCTTCCCCACTTCTCTCCGCAGGACACCCAAGCTCAACAGCAGGTCTCAGATGTCCCAGGCATCTGCCTGGGACTGATGGCTCTCGCGGGTGAAGGCTGAAAGGAGAACGCCCCTCCCAGGCAGACTCCCATCACCAAGTCTAATGACGAGTTACCTCCAAAACCCTTGGCTACTTCCCTCCATCCTGCCCAAGGCAGCCCACGAGACACAAAACACCCCTGGGCGCTTCCAGCTACACGCAATTCCTGGAGCAAGGCTGCGAGTCACTAATCCGGGGCCCGGCGCTGCTCACTCACGGCTCTCGTGGCTGGGTGCCACGGCTGCAGGCCCCGCCGCCTCCCTGAGGCCCCACAGCTCCCTCAGCGCCTTCATCGCCGCCTTCAGCTCCTCGTCCTCCCCGAGGGAAAGGGCTTCGTGTGGGTGTGCTCAGGGAGGTGCTCGGCACTTGCCTGGGGTGTGTTTTCCCCATGGCTCTGAAAAACCGGTTCTAAGGTGGTGAGTTGAGCCAAGCAGAGCCAGGCAGCCTGTGGGCCCGGCCCCACACCCACAAAACAGCCTTACACCAGTGCCTTTAGGTACAGCCTTCAAAAGCCACTGGGGACTAAGGAGAGAGCTTTTGGCACAGCCAGACCACATGCCATCCTCGCACAGTCTTCCCGTAACACAGAGGAAATAAAGCTGTTAGCCTTGGGAGCAAACAGAAATTGGCACATGCAAACACATACGTGGCCAAACCTGTTTCCTTCTGCAGCACTTCCCAATCATTACAGAAACGAGGTATTTTTCAAAGAGATGCCACAAGAAAACCCATGTGTGCACACACATGGGTATGTGGGCTGAGAATGGACACTATAGCTTGCATGGGCTCCTAGAACCAGGGAGCTACGTAAGGAATTGCAGGATAGTTATGGAGCTCTGTGCAGGCTGAGGTGTATTTCCTTGGAAACTCCACTTGGAGCTACCCTATGTTCACCAGTGTTCACCGGATCAGAGAAGGAGACCGCCTATGTGCCCCTTGCAAATCTGATTCACTCCTGGGATGCTAGACTGAGCTGCTTCTAGCATGAACTATTTAGGGCAGAAAAACACACCCATCTAGCATTACCATGAAACACAGACAGTTTTCAGGCAAGAGATTCTTTTGTCCAAGTCCACTTGAAACTGATACATTCTTCACCAAAGTTCAGTTTTAGTGAACTGACACCTTGAGACCTAAAGAGGTCTCAAGATTAGATAACCAGAATTCTCAGCTTATCTTGGAACTCCAACTCCACTACTACTTTCAGCTACTGAAAATAGCACTGCTACTTTGTTTCATGCACAAAATAATCACCTCAGATCATACAGTTGACTTCAATTTATTAGCACTCTAAATATTCATGGAAAAGTTTAACCTGACAGACTCAAAGTCGGGGAATGAAATGTGAATACAAGACTATTTCCTCAGATTCTGCTTATAAGTGGATTTTATATTTCTTTCTCCTTTCACCATTTCTAACACTGTCAGGCTGTGAATTCTTTACATGTGATACACCTAAGTTTCATAAGACAGTCTTTATCAACTGTACTCTAGCAGAGAAACTTTATTTAGCTGAAAAAATCAGAGTGATAATAAACTCTATGACAAGAACCGATTTAGCTATCTAGAGATTAGCTTCTACTTGCTTCCTGTGAGTCAAATGTTCCAGCACATATTTAAGAGGAAGAGCTTTATTTTTGTATGGGGACTGAACATGTAACATACACTCACTGTTTGCAGCATTAATGCTCCTTCCCCACATGAAAGAGAAAGGCCAGCTTCAGAATTATTAGATGCACTTCACACAACTGACACCAAAGGCATGATAGATTTGCAGCCTCAAACATAACCGCAGTTGTAGCATGAACCTCAAAAACAGGAACCTAGTTATATGTATAGCCTGGAAGCCCCATCTAAGCTAAGTACCATCAGTTTTAAGTTTTACTATTCTATCTACTATTCTACAGCATTATTATTTCATAGTTTATTCCTCTTCTGCCAATCTACTTTTTAATACAGCTGTTCTACATACTCAAACTTTGCAAACACAAACTTCTCTATACAACTCACCACAACAGTGACACTTTCAAAAGGCCTCAGCAACTTGCAAAGACTGATGCAGAAACTGTACTAAAGGACAGACCTTGAGACTACTGAACAGCTTCCTTGCTTGTTTTCACAGGTCCCTCTCCCTCAGGAACCACAATGACCAAGAAATCAGAGAATTTGTTAATATTGGAAAATAATAATAATACACATAAGTAAATGCAATAAGAAGAAAAAAGTGAAAGGAGACAAAAGCATGGCTAGAATTAGAGGATTAAAGAAAGTAAACAAACAAAAATTAAGTTTTATAAAAGGAGTAGAGACCAATATCATAGCAACAAATACTAGATTTTAGCAGCATTAAATTTTAATGAGAAGTATAAAATTCTGGAGAATTCTGAATTAAGAGATGTCCGTATTGTTGGCCTGTGCAACTCTGGCACCCTCTACTTGCTCTCTTCCCCCCGCCCCCTTCTCCAATCGTTCCAGCCAGACTAGCTGCTGCAGCTTACCTTGAGAAGGCTCACTGGAACTCTATGGAGAGGTCTCATCTCTACTGGTGCTGCTCTACAGCAAGGGAAATAACATATGGTAGAGATCATATAAAGCACCAGCTGGACAGAAAACAAGGGTATCTGCAG
>JAVCKT010117550.1:0-21408 GCA_032273925.1 Rhynchotus rufescens
CGGTTGGCCTTGGTGTTGTCGGCCTCCTTCTCCTCCGAGGAGGAGTCGTCCTCGTCGTCATCGTCCTCGGCGGAGGGCAGCGCGTCTGCGGGGGAAGGACGGCTCAGCGGCGGCGGCACCGCGGGGACCGCTGTCCCCGGCAGGACGCTGCCGGGAGCCACGTTCTCCGTGTGCCCAAGTGCCCGCGGCTCCAGCCCGGCGCACGGCGGGAGGGCATCCTACGGCCTGCAGCGGGGCAGCGCAGCCTCCGCGTCCCGCGGCCGCCTCGCTCCGGCCTCCGCGGCGCCCGGCGCAGACGGCGCTCCGCGATGCCAAGGGGCGCAAGCGCGCGCAAGCAAGCGGCCAGCGGCTCCCCGGCGGCTCCTGCAGCGCCCCTACGCACCTGAGACGTTCACGGAGAAGTAGGTGGTCTCGCTCCCCGAGGGGCTGTTGGTCATGCAGGCATAGAGCCCCGAGTCCTCGGGCACCGCGTCCCTGACCTCTACCTCCTCCCCGGTTATGCGCGTGCGGTTGTTCTCGGCCAGCTGGAGCCCGTCGCGCACCCAGTTGATGCTCTGGACGTCGTCGCGCAGGCGGCAGCGCAGCTGCAGCAGGTCCCCCGGGTGCGCCGCGTGAGCCTCCACTTGGACGTGCGCGCGGGGCAGGGCTGCAAGAGGGGCGAGAGACGGCGGCGGGAGGCGGCGGACGGGGCGGCGGGCACGTTAACGGCGGCGGCTGCTGCTGCTGCTGCATGCGCGGCCGGGGGCGCCGGGGCGAGCGGGAGCAAGCGCGCGAGCTCGCAAGCGGCCGCCGGGAGCTGCGCGCGGGCCATGCGCCGCCGGCTGCAGCGCGCGGAGCGGGGGTTATGTGCAGGGGGAGAAGCGGGATCGGGGCGCGCGGGGCGGCCGCTGGCAGCTGGGCCCGCAGGGGCTGCAGCTGCCGCCGCGCTCGGCACCTGTGCGCGCGGCACAAAGCGCCTCTCTGTGCGCCCGCCCGCGCTCCGCGCGGCATTCCCATACGGATGCACTCCCCGCAGCGCTCGCCGGCTGCAGGAGCTGCAGGCACCCGCGGGCGCCGCGGCCGTGTCACGTCCACGCGCGCGTGCCGGGCTCGGCGCCGCGGAGCCCGCGCTCCCACCTGCCCTCCCCAGGCCGGCGGGCACGGGTGACGGGCCCCTTATCTCAGGGTGCTCTCGGGGAGCGCACAAGCGCTCGGCTCCTCTCCACACCGCCGCTCGCGCAACTTTTTTGGGGCCTTTTTAAGGGATTTTTGCATGCAAATGGCGCCCGGCTCGGCGCTGAGCCCCGGCGGCGCGAAGGGCAATAAAGCGGCCGGCAAAGCGGCGCGGGAACAAAGGGGCGAGCGGCACGGCCGGCCCCGTCGCCCGGCAACGCCGGCCCCCGCGCCGCGATTTCCGCCCGCCGCCGCCACCGGCAGCCCCCTAATCCCGGCAGGAAGCGCCGGCCGCTCTCCCCTTTGGAAAGGGGGTCTCCCTGCTCTGTCCGCATGGCCCGGCTGGGGACACAGCACCGGTGATGCCGGGGTGCTTCCCGCTGCACCATCCTGTTGCTGCATCCCGCAGGAGCATCCTGCTGCAGCAGCCGCCCTCTGCATCGAGCTGCTGCATCCTGCTGCAGCATCCCGGCACAACACCCTGTTGCTGCCTGCAGCTGCTGCAGCCTCACTGCAGCATCCCACCAGTGCATCCAGCTGCTGCAGCCTCACTGCAGCATCCCACCGGTGCATCCAGCTGCTGCAGCCTCACTGCAGCATCCCACCAGTGCATCCAGCTGCTGCAGCCTCACTGCAACATCCCACCGGTGCATCCAGCTGCTGCAGCCTCACTGCAGCATCCCACTGGTGCATCCAGCTGCTGCAGCCTCACTGCAACAGCCCACCACTGCATCCAGCTGCTGCAGCCCGCCGGCGCATCCTGCTGCCGCATCCCACCATTGCATCCCACCAATGTGTCCTGCTGCTGCATCCCGCTGCAGCATCCCGACGGAGCGCGGCCACGCAACCTCTCGCCCGTGCTCCATTCCCAGCACGGGAAGCGCCTCCGGCTCCTCATCAGCTCGACATTAACTAAGCAGCATTTAATTACAGGGCAGGCTGGACGAGCAGAGCTGCAGAGCCCCTTCCCTGGGGCTCGCTCCGGCCTCGCTCCCCGAGGAGCCCACAGGACTGCTGCCAAGTGGGAATTTTGGGGGGTGGGAAGGGGTGTCCCGGCCCCGGCACATCCCAAAGAGCCCCCAGCACCATTCCTGGTGATGGGCACAACCTGCAGCAGGGAGGTTTGGGTGCAACGCTCGTCCAGAAAGCACAAGGGGATGAGTGGGAGCAAACAGAGGAGGAGGAGGAGGAGGATGAAGGGGACGGCTCCTTGCTCTGAGCTCGCACGTGACGCTGCAAGTTGGGCCACTTGGGTGCCCCGTCCTCAGCCCTGAACGCGGCTGCACAGAACAGCCGGGAAGAAAAGTCGGCTCCGGAGAGCGCAGAACCGTCCGGGAGAGGGGGAGAATCCCGGGCGGATTCCAGTGGGATCCCTGCAGGTTGCTGCCGAGCCGCAGACAAAGCCGCCTTTGTGCGGGAGAGCGGCCGGCGGCGCCGGCACCGTCTTGGCTTCAACCCTCAGCCGGGTTTTTTTTCCCACCTCCAAATTTAGGTAACTATAAAACGCAGCGAGTGCCCATTAACGTCGCCTCTGCTCGCGCCGCACGGAGCCCACGGGAAACGGCGAGTCCGTGAACGCGGAGCGCACCAGCCGCGCACCGGCCCCCTCCATCCCGCTGGGAATATTTTGTCCCCACTAATTGGGCAGCCCGGGAGGCTGGAGAGGACCCAGTTCGCTGCCCATACGTGGGGCGCGCGCCCGGGGGACGCTCCGCACGCCCTTCCCCGAGCAGGGACCTTCAGGGCTCCCCTCTCCAAGGGAGGGCGCCGGGAATCCCGCCGGCGATCGGAGATGCCCGTGCGCCCGCTCCCGCGTGCAGGACCCCCCAAACCCCCCCGGGGGCCGTGTCTTACCTTGCTCGGGCAGCGTGGGCGCCGGGCGGGCCGCCGAGAGCGCGGCTGTGACCAGCACAGCCCAAAGCACGAGGCGCCTCCAGGTCCACATCCCACCTGCGCGCCTAGCGCTGGGCGAGCGGCCCGCGCGCCTGCGGCTCCATGGGGACCCCGCGCTGGCCGGGGCGCTGCTCCGGGGCGCCAGCCGCTCCGCTCCGTCCTGCCGGCGGGAAGCAGAGTGAGGGCGGGCACGGCGCCGCGTTGGGAGCGCCAGGGCCGCGCGATTCCCGGCGGGAAGGGCACGCGGGCGCCGCGCGCTCGCCTCGGGTGCCCCCGTGGAGCCAGAGCCCCGCGCGCTTCCCTGCCTTCCGCGCGCCGAGTGGGAAGCGCTGCCAAGATCCACGCTCCGGGAGCTGGCTGCTCCACGCAGCGACAGCGACGGCTCCGCGCCGCGTCCCGGCACGCGCTCCCAGGGAAGCGGCGGGACGGGAGGGCGCCCTGCCCGCCTTGCCGGCCTGCCGGGCCCGCTTGCGCTCCCGCCGCGCGCGCCATCCGTGACTCACTGCTCGTCACCGAGCCGGGGCCACATGCACCGCTGTGTCCCGGGGCCGGGAAAGCGGCGCCTCTTCCCGGAGGCCGCTCCCGGAGCGTGGGCGACGCTCCGGGGAGAGCTTGGGAGCTGCCCCAGCGGCTGCCAAGGCATGGGACAGCTCGGTGGCTTAGTCAGCACCTACCCCCTGCTCGTTGGCAGGGGGAAGCCGTCAGGAAAGGGCTGCATTTGGGGGGAATCACTCCCCCGAGACCTCCGGATGTTCCCAGAGTGTCCCGACCTGTGCGCCCCGGCCCGCACGCTCCTCGCGCCTATCCTTCTGCAACGAGCCCTAGCCCAATTCCAGCTCCTTGGGGCTTCTGGAGCAGCGGGAAGCGGGGCACCGCGTCAGGCCTGGCGCCCAGCGGGTCCCCAAGTGCTGGCATCTGTCACCCATATGGATAGAGGCGCTTCAAAGTGGAGATGAAAGGGAGCCCTGCGCGGGGCGAGCCCTGCAGCTGGCGGCCGCAGCCGGAGCTCGCGCCGGGGACGGGCTGTTTGCCGAAACGAAGAGCAAACACGGCCCCAAAGGCAGCTACGGGGGAAAAATGTAATGCCTAAAGCAGACGCCTGCTTGGAAAAATAAATATCCACCCGTGCCGCGTACCTGCGGCTTAACCCTTCCGCGGAGCCCGCTCCAAGGCCTTGTGGCTCAGCGGTGGCCTCGGATCGCGGGATTCCTGTCCAAGGGCTTGGATTTCAGCTCTGCACAACTTGTGCCCCAAAGCCCTGCCCCAAAGCCGAGCGCTCCGGCTGCTGCGGATGCCCCGGGATCCAGCCGTCCTGCGGGAACGGCGGAGCCCCGCTCCTGCCTCCAGGCCGGCACCATCCCGCTTTATTTTAATGCCGGGACACTCCGAGGAGAGGCGGGAGGGCCACGCCAGCCAGGCAGGGATGGAGGGAGGGAGGGACCGCTGGATGGGCGGAAAATGGCTGCAGGTCCCTGCATCCCGCTCCGTGTGCTCCACTCTGGAAAGCAAATCCCGCTTCCACTCCCCCTTTCCCGGGAAGGTGAAGGGCTTCCCGGGCAGCCGCCTGAACGAGCAGGAGCGCTCGGGCGAGCCCGGAGGAGCCGCTCCGGGGCGGCCGGGCGCTGCAGGCGGGAAGGGAAGGGATCCCATCCTGAGGGACGCGGAACGGATCCGCGGCCGGCTGGCGCGTTACATAAACCCGCTGGCCCCTGCCTGGGCCTGGCGCCCGGCTCCCGACACGGCCCCGAGCGCAGAGGCCACCGAAGGGCCCCGCGCGGCCGCCGCGGCCGCCGGCTCCGGGGGAAGGAGCACGGGCGCTTCCCGAGGACCCCGGCGCGGAGCCGAGCACGTTCCGCCGGGCCGCGGCTCCCAGCTACAAAGGCAGGGATTGGGATGCGAGCTCACGCTCTTTCCCGCATCCTTGGAATGCCCCGGGAACAAAACAAAACCCGGAGCGCGCCGGCCCCTTGTTTGTCGGCCCCTGCGAGGCTCCGAGCTCCCATTTCCAACTTCTCTTCGCACCGTCCCGCAGGGCAGCTGCTCATGGAAGCTCCAAGCGAGGCCGGAGGCCAGCGCCGAGGCCGGAGCCCGCTCCTCCGGCGGCAGCTCCAGCCCCCGTCCCGCCAACCGGGGCCCCGGGGCTCCCGAATCGGTGCCTCCCGCTGCTCGCAGAGCCCCCATGCTCGTAAACTGCGCCCCCCCGCCCTGGTATCCACAAAGCCCTGGGGCCCATAAATCGGAGCCCCCGGTGCTTGCAGAGCCCCGATGTCCCTAAACCGGAGGCCCCCGGTGCTCGCAGAGCCCCCATGCCCGCAAATCGGCACCCCGTGGGGCTCGCAGAGCCCCCACGCCACTAAACCGGAGCCCTCCCGTGCTCGCAGAGCCCCGATGTCCGCAAACCGGCGCCCCCCGGTGCTCGCGGAGCCCCGATGTCTCTAAACCGGAGCCCCCCTGCCCGCAAACCGGCGCCCCCCGTGCTCGCAGAGCCCCGATGTCCGCAAACCGGAGCCCCCCTGCCCGCAAAGCGGAACCCCCGGTGCTCGCAGAGCCCCGATGTCTCTAAACCGGAGCCCCTCGCGCCCGCAGAGCCCCGATGTCTCTGAACCGGAGCCCCCCTGCCCGCAAAGCGGCGCCCCCCGGTGCCCGCGGAGCCCCCCGGCCGCAGGCAGCCCCGCCGCCGCCGCCGCCCGCCGCGAGGCGCCGCCGCGCCCGGTACCCACCGGAGCGCCGCGAACAAAGGAGGGTCCCGGGCGGGGCGAGGCCCGCGCCGCGCTCACTGCGGCCGCCCCCCGCCCATGGCGGCGCCGGCGCCCGCGGCCGCCCCGACTCGAGCGATGGGCGCCGCTCCCGCCGCTCCCGCCGCCGCCGCTCTGCGCCGCTCCCGCACCGCCCAGCCCGCGGCTCCTCCCCGCGCTGCCCTCCGCCTTCCTCGCCGCCCTCCTCCTCCTCCTCCTCCTCCTCAGCGGCCTCATGGGGCTTGTAGTCGCCCGCGACCCCTCTGCTCCCCTCTCCCCTTTTCCAGCCATCCCGGGGACCCGGTATGCGGATGAGGGGCTTGTGCCGCGGGATGCTGCTCCCGTGCACGTCGGCTCCCTGGCCGCCGCGCGCCGGGGGACGTGGGCACGTGGGAAGCGCCCTGGAAGCTCCCCAAGGACATGGGTGCACAGGGTGCCCTCTGCTCAGCCCTCGTGCTCCAGAGGCTCCAGGTTTCGGGTGTCCCCCAGGCCGGTGCCCCCCAAGCCAGGTGGGTGCAGGGCTGAGGCTCGGCCTCCGTGCGGAGGCTGTAGCCCGAGCGCGGATCGGGATGAAGGGCCCGCGCGAGGTGACGCATGGGGTGACGGCGAGAGGAGACACTGACTTGGCCCCGCGGTGGCCCCTGCTGCATCTGGAGCCAATCCCAACCCGGAAGATCGGAACCAAGCACTGGGCACCGTCTCCTGGAGCCGCCGCCGCTGCTCCGGGCCAGGGCTCCGCTCGCCCTGCCGCCACCCACGGGCTGTTCCTTCATGGGGACACGGCGGTGGGGACACGGAGGGGACAGTGTCATCCCCTGGGGTGCAGCGGCTCCGAGCTGTCACCGTCGGGTGGCACGAGGGCAACATGGGCAGGTGGCCCCAGGCTCACCAGGGCTGCGGCGGGAGCCCGGCCTGCAAGGTGCCCGCTGTCCGATCACGGACACCCTCGGGAAGCGGCACCATTTTCCTATGGATCCGGCCTCCTTTGCTGCCCTGCACATCGCAGACAGGGCTGGGAGTGGGAAGTGCTGGACACGGGCACTCTGTGTGCGCTCTGCTGCTGGATGCAGCTCCCCGGATCCGGGATTCCGGCTTGCCGGCCGGGAATGTGCGGCTCAGCCTCCCCCCGCCGCAGCGGGGCTCTTTTCAGCCCCGGCTCGGCGCGCGGGGAACAAAAGTGGATGCCGCCAGCTTAGCTGCGCAGAGGGGGAGGCCGGGGAGCAAACGGCGCGGAACAAAGAGCTTTCCCTGGAAGATGGGATGCAAAGATGCCGCAGCCTCCTGGGCAGGACACCAGCCCTTTGCCCAGCTCCCAAACGTGGCCGGCAGCTCCCTGTGCCTCCCTCGGCCCCGCTCCCGCCTTCCCGGGCTTGCCCTGCTCCTAGACCCGACCCAAACCTGCCTTTTCCTTGCTGGCTGCATCTCAAAAGCGCCTTAATGTCCCCTCATCGGCCGCCACTTGGCTGCTTTTCTGATGGTGATGAAGGAAAATGTGCCCCTCACTGCTCCCTCAGGCCTCATCCCAACGGCATTCCCTGCTTCTCCAGGACTCCATTCCGAGACGTCCTGCACTGGGCAGCCTGGGCTCGGCCGCAGCAGCGCCGCCCGCCCACGCGCCCGCTGTCCTCCCGCCTTGCGGAGGCCGGAGGCCACAGGAGGCCGCGGAGGCCGCGGAGGCGCCGCTGGCCGCGTCCCGGCGGGCCTGACTCCTGCCCCGCGCCGCTTTGCAGCGGGGAGGAATTCCGCACATTTGCTCGGCCTGCTCCGGCTGCTGCTCCCGCCGGCTTCAGCGGCGCTCCCCGGGGAGCAGGGAGCCGCGCGGCGCTGCCGGCTGCCCCCGAAACGCTTCGCTCCCCCGTTCCCGCCCGGATTCTGCTCCCGGGATAATCAGAGACTGGCATTTTGGGCATTCCGGAGAGCGGTGGCTGCTCCTCTCGCCAGCGCCAGCCTGTAATTACGGGCTATTACCCGGGGTTATGATTTGTCTCCCACTACCTGGCGCTGTTTTCTTTCCACCCGCGGGTATTTATAGTGAGGAAAAACCGCAGGCAGCAGCAAAACAACCGGGCGAGGGTATAAAACGGGAGCCACGAGCAGCGAGGCCAGGGGCAACGCGCTGCTCCGGGCCGGCTCGCTGCTGTGCTCCGGATTTGGGGATCGGGGTCCGGATTATGGGGATCGGGGTCCAAATTTTGGGGATCGGGGTCTGGATTTGGGCACCGGGGCAGCCAGTGGCGACGCTGCAGGATGCAGATGGGCATCGGGGTGCCCAGGGCTGCCGGTAGCCACCGCTGCCCGGCGCTCCGGGCGCTCCCGGCGCTCCGGCCGACATCCTGTCTAGACATTCCCGGAGCACCCGCCGTATTTATAGCCGGACATGGGGTTCTTGGGCCCGCTCGCTTGGCCAAACCCACGCGGCTCCGGTGCCACCGGTGCCGCCTGCGGATGTCCCCAGCTCATCCCCAGGGCAGGAGCGGCCTCACTTCCCCGCCTCATTCCCGCTCGCATCCGAGGCCCTGCGTGGAGCAGCACCAGCACCCGCGGGAACGCTCCCGGAGCGCCGGCTCCTGGAGCAGCTGTGGCCCCCTTAGATCTTTATGGCCAGTAAAGGGCTCCGTGGCTAATTTACGCCCCTCCTGTAATTTACAGCCTCTTTACAGCTGCTGTAAAGTCACCTATAAATCAGGGACAACATCATAGGGCGAGGACAGAGGGCGGCATCGTCACCTGCCGCCAGCCTGGGGCGCGCGGTGGCCACAGGGCCAGGCCCGGCCGGCGCCGCTTGCCGCCCAGGGCAGAGCCCCACGCCGTTCCCAGGCCATTCCCGAGCGCTTCCCGAGCGCCGGCAGCCCCCGCTGTCCGGAACGGCTGCTGCAAAGGGTCTCGGGCCCTCGGGGTTTGGGAGCGCCCCAAGGGAAATTCCGAGGCTCTGGCGCGAGGGCGCTTCCCGGAGCTTGTGTTTTCCCGCTGCTTCCGAAAGGGCTGACGTGACGGCGAGCCGGGAGGAAGCGCAAAGCCCCAAAGCCCCAAAACCGCGGCCCTGGTGCCGGCGGGAGGTGGTTGGTGCTGGCCCGGGGCAGTCACGGCGGCACCGCTGCTTCCTTTCGCAGCAGAGCCGCTCCGGCCGCTCCGGCTGCTCCGGCTGCTCCGTCCTGGCCCAAGCGGAGAGCAGAGCGGCCTTGGTGCTCACTGCACCCACCAGGCCCGGCTGCTGCTTTGAGTGCTGGGTGTGCGCGGGGTCCTGCGTGGGGCCGACTGTGGGGCTGTGCGTGCTGCAATGGGACCAGTATGCTGCAATAGGGCCAAATGTGCTGCAGTGGGGCCAAGTGTGCTGCAATGGGCTGTGCACGCTGCAATGGGGCTGTGCATGCTGCAGTGGGGCTGTGCATGCTGCAATGGGGCTGTGCGTGCTGCAGTGGGGCTGTGTGTGCTGCAATGGGACCAGTATGCTGCAATAGGGCCAGTATGCTGCAGTGGGGCCAAGTGTGCTGCAGTGGGGCCAAGTGTGCTGCAATGGGCTGTGCACGCTGCAGTGGGGCTGTGCATGCTGCAATGGGGCTGTGCGTGCTACAGTGGGGCTGTGCGTGCTGCAATGGGGCCAAGTGTGCTGCAGTGGGGCTGCGCATGCTGCAGTGGGGCTGTGCATGCTGCAGTGGAGCCAAGCATGTTGCAGTGGGGCTGTGCATGCTGCAATGGGACTGTGCATGTTGCAATGGGACGGTGCATGTTGCAGCGGGGCTGCAATGGGGCCAGCATGCTGCAGTGGGGCACCGAGCGCGTCGCAAAGGGCTCGAGCGTGCCGCAGCACCACACACATGCTGCAGTGGGGCCCAGGGGGCTGCACGTGCCCGCTGCACCCCTGCCCTCGCCCCGCAGCCTGCATCCCCACCGCAGCATTTGCTCCGACTTCCTCCAGCCCCCGCTCCAGCTCCTATTTTTACCAGGTGCGCGACCTCGCACGGCCTCCGCTCGCGCTGAGGCTCGGCCTCCGTGCCTCCTTCCCGCGCTGGATATAGCCCTGCTGTGTCCATACGGGGCCGCGCTTATAGGCACCAATTACAAGGTACGGCAGCGCGCAGGAAGAGGCCGCCGGTATTTTTAGGTGACAGGGGGCCAAAAAGGGCCCCAGGTTTCTAGCTAGTCCAAGGCCACATGCGTGACCCGCCAGCTGTGCGTGCACATCTGCAGGGGCTGCGGCCGCCGGGCGTGGGGCTGGGCCGCAAGTGCATTTCTGAGATTTTTCCAGGTTATTTTGGTTTAGGGGAAAAAAAAAAAAAAAAAAAAGAAAAAAAAACAGAAAATGAAATTTTATATTCGGGAGAAAATGTGAGGTTTCACCAAGAGACGAGCAAAGCCGAGCGGGGCGGTTGCTCTGTTTGGACAGGAGGCGGCTTTCCGGGAAAACATCCGTGCGGTTTGCCGGGCGCTGGCCGCAGCGGGGCTCCTTGCAGGGCCCGGGGGCACGGCGCCCAATTACCCCTCCTTGAAGCTAATTTGCAGCCTGGGGCGGATTTAACCTGCGGACCTCTAGGTATCCCCCAGGGAGGGATCCCCCAGCGCAGTCCCTGCTCCGGCAGGGACACCCGGAGCACCCGGGCGCATCCCGGCGGGTTGGGAGGTCTCCAGAGCAGGAGCCTCCCTGGGCAGCCTGGGCCAGGGCTCGGGCACCCTCCCACCCAACAACTGGGCTGCAACTTGCACCCACTGCCCCTTGTCCTGTCCCTGCCACCGCCGAGCAGAGCTCGGCCCCTTCCTCCCTCCGTTCCCCCTTCATGTCCTTGTGTTGATCACATTCCCTCTCAGCCTTCTCTTCCCTCCCGCAGTCCCTCCTGGCAGGGGAGAGGCTCCAGTGCCTTGATTGCCTCTCTCAGCCCATCCTCGCTTCCATGATTGCGGAGCTCCGAGGCCACGGCCGCGCCGCAATCAGGGCACTGCTGGGCATCCCGCCGGGCAGCGCTTCCCGGCCGCCTTCGAGCCCGGAGCTAATCAGGGACGAGCTAATCCCGCTCCTTCCCGCTCCTTCCCGCTTGCTCCTGCTCCGAGCCGCAGGAACGGGAGCTGCCTGCCCGCATCCAACAGGGCTTCCCGCATCCCGTCCGGACATGCTCCATGCAGCCAATTTCGGTCTTTTTCCTTCTTCCAGGCCGGAGTCACACAGCACAGGGAGGCATCCGGGGCCGTATTTCAGTTTGACGGATGAGCCCGTTTCCCCGCTGCAAGCGGATGCTGTAAGTGCCGGTGTTTCCATGTGCCGGTGTTTCCATGTGCCGGTGTTTCCATGCGCCGGTGTTTCCATGTGCCGGTGTTTCCATGCGCCGGTGTTTCCATGCGCCGGTGTTTCCATGCGCCGGTGTTTCCATGCGCCGGTGGTGCCCGCGGCCACGTGCAGCTCGCGAGGGCAGCGACTGCAGCAGCCGCCCCGTGTTCCAGCTGCACCCGCAGGGCCAAAACCTGGACCCATTACTGGCTTTATAAGGCAGGACAGCATCGATCCGGGCCCCGCGGCCGCCCTTATCGAGGAGCCGCCGCTGCCCGAATGGGCAGGGATCCATTTGCGGAAACCTCTTATTAGCTCATTGCCAGGTTGTTTTCCATTTTCCTGGAATTATTGGATCGAGCAGCCTCATTCAGGCTGGACAGCCTCAAAGCAAGAGGATGGAGCTTGGTGAGCCGGGATGCCCTGGTTTTCCCTCCGCTGGGAGCTGGGAACGCCACTCCCAGCATGCGACACGGGATACAGGATGCTGCTTCCCATCACCAAATAAGGGGGCATTTCATGTTTTTAAACCTCTTTCTTTTTTTTTTTTTTTTTTCAGGCCAGCCTCCTCCATGGAGGGAAAGGTGGATTATTCAGGATGCAAAGGTGGATGCAGGTTCTCAAGTACAATTTAACGGAATAGCCCCGCGGCAATTTTTCCAATCCCCTTCTCCGCCTTGGACGCCAGCTAAGCTCCCTCCCAAAGACCCCCTAGGAGGATTTCCCAGGGAATGGGCCAGAGAGCATCCCCTTCTATCCTAGAGCATCCCTCCCGGAGCATCCGTCCCGGAGCATCCCCCGGGAAGGCTGTGGGGATGCGGAGCGGCGCTTGCTCCATGCGGGAGAGGTTTTTGCGCAGCCCTGTGCAACCCGCCGCCCCGTGCGCCGCGCAGCAGCCCCGATAACGTGATTACAGGCGGGAGGAAATCGCATTTTAATAGAAATCCCGTCGGATGGGCAGCAGGCCCCGCCGCAATCGCATTAGGGAGGTGAGTTTCGCAGCGAGAGGCGATTTCTCATCCCCGAGCTGGAAAAAACCCCGGCCGTGCGTGCGCTCCGGTGCCGCCGGCGCCGCGCTCCCGCACCGCCGCAACAAAATCCCACTTTCGAGGGTTTTTGCCTCGCCAGGGCCAGGCCGTTTTCGTGGAAAGTTTTGCTAAGATGCACGCGTCCTTCCAAGGCCAATCTGGGTCTCTTTTCCAGTCTTTGGTTGAGAAAGCGGGCTGTTTTTCAAGGAGCACGAGGCCCCTTTCCAAGCGAAAATGGGCTAGGTTTTGGCTGGGGAAAAGAAAAGGGGGATTTGAGGGTTTTTTTTTGCCTTCAGAACATGCCAAAAGATTGTTTTTTCAAGTTTTTCCTCTGCGAAAATTGCAGTTTCATTGAAATTGGAGGAAGGGGGAGTGCAAATTCCCCCACCTGGAGCCGCTGGGAAGCGGAGCGGCAAGCGCGCGGTGAGGTGCACGGCGCTCTCCGGGGCTCCCATCCCAAAGGGAATCCCTGCGTGGAGCCCGGCATGGATCTGTGCATGGACCCGTGCAGGGAGGAGCATGGCATTCCCAGCTCCATGGCGTGGCATTCCCAGCTCCGTGGCGTGGCATTCCCGGCTCCACATCCAGGCTCGGCACCGCCGCGCTCGCGCTCCCATGGGGACCTTTACGACCCGTGCCCGCTGCGCCCCCGCCTGCTCTCATCCCGGTGGGAAACCCACAGGATCGGCCCGTGTCGCTTTTCCCGGAGCGCAGGGGACACCGGGATCCCAGCGCAGCGGTTGTGCCCGGAGCGCGCGGGCTGGCACCGGCATCGGGATGGGGCGCGCGGCCAGCGGACCTGGCGCCTCCCCGCGCTGGCCCCAGCCCCGCGCCTTTCCCAGCTGCGCAACTTTCCATGACAAAGAAGGTTTTTTCAGGAGAGAAAAGCCGCAGCCGGGGAGGAGGAGGCAGGGACAGGGAGGCGGGAGCAAGGCCGGAGGCTGCGAGCGGGGGCGGGAGAAGGTGATGCCGATCCCGAAGGATGCTCCGGAGTGGCCACATCCATGTGAGCCGGAGTGGCCACATCCATGTGAGCCGCGCTTGCAGGTGCCAGGCTCTGGCTCTAAAAATCCCGATTTTAATCCGTTTGGGACAGGTCCTTGCCTGGGCCAGCGCGTCATCAGTAGGCTCCAGAGTGCACAGCGCCTGGAGCAAAGCTCCCAGCAGCGGGCCCGGGTTCTCCGCGCGCCGGGGCTCTCGTGACAGCCCGATGGCTTCCAGATGGGGCGCCCCGCGGGCGCGCGGGATGTGGCGAGCGCCGCGGCGCGGAGCCAGAGCCCGAGCAGATGTGCCGGGGGCGCCCGCAACATCTGCGCGCCGGGGCAGGGGTGCGGGGACACCGGGGGCGCTCCGGATGGTGCTGGGGATGCGCTGGATAACACTTGGGATGCTCTGGATGGTGCTTGGGTTGCTCCAGGTGGCACTGGGGCTGCTCAGGATGCTCGGGATGGTGCTGGGGATGTCCGGATGGTGCTGGGGATGCTCGGGATGGCACCGGGGATGCTCCGGATAACACTAGCGATGCTCTGGATGGTGCTTGGGCTGCTCCGGGTGGCACTGGGGCTGCTCAGGGTGCTCGGTATGGTGATGGGGATGCTTGGGATGGTGCTGGGGATGCTCCGGATGGTGCTCAGGATGCTCCGGATGGCGCTGGGGCCACTCCAGGTGGCACTGGTGGCACTCGGGATGGTGCTGGGGACACGGGATGGCACTGGGGATGCTCTGGATGGCACTGGGAATGCTCCAGATGGCGCTCGGGATGCTTAGGATGGCACTGGGAATGTTCTGGATGATGCTGGGGATGCTCCGGATGGTGCTGGGGTTGCTCCAGGTGGCACTGGGGCCACTCAGGATGCTCAGGATGGCACTGGGGATGCTCGGGATGGTGCTGAGGATGCTCGGGATGGCGCTGGGGATGTCCGGATGGCACTGGGGATGCTCGGGATGGTGCTGAGGATGCTCGGGATGGCACTGGGGATGTCCGGATGGTGCTGGGGATGTCCGGATGGTGCTGAGGATGCTCAGGATGGCGCTGGGGATGCTCGGCGCGGCGCCGGGGCTCCGCACGCCGGCTGGGCGGCAGCCGCTGCGCGCCGCGGTGCTTTGAAGCAGCGGTGCCGCCTCAGCGCCGCCCCTGCCACGGGCCGGGCCCCAGCCGGGCCATGTGGAGCCAATTAGCGGCGCCCTAACTAACGACATCCGAGCGCCAGGGCCACGAGGCTGCTCCGAAGGCTCCTTACGGCGCCGTCGCTCCCGCTCTGCCGCTTCCACGCGGATCCGCAGGGCCGGCGGCGCGTGTTTTCCCAGCCCGATTCCCGCCTCTTGCCCGGCATTCCCTTGGAATTCCCACTCTCCTTCCCGAGCGGCTGTGGCGCTTCTTCCAGGGGCCGTCGCCTTCGGCCTGGGAAGCTTTTCCCGGCCAAGCGCCGGGGAAGCGGCCGCCGGAGCGGGGATGCTGCCCGGAGCGCAAGGCTGAACCTATAGGCGTGGGTCTATGCATGTAAAGGCAAGCACATATGTGTGGGTATAGGCATATGTGTGCTCACATGTGTGTGCTTGTATGTATGTGCTTACATGCACGTATATGGTTATATATGTGTGTGCATGTCCAGCTCTGCGTGGCTCCTGTTGGGGTCTGCACGGCTCCCTTGGGATCTGCATGGCTCCCTTTGGGATCTGCCTGGCTCCTTTTGGGATCTGCACGACTCCTTTTGGGATCCGCACAACTCCCTTTTGGATCTCCATGGCTCCAGTTGGGATCTGCATGGATCCCTTGGGATCTGTATGGCTCCCGTTGGGATCTGCATGGATCCCTTTGGGATCTGCACGACTCCCTTTGGGATCTGCACGGCTCCGGTTGGGATCTGCATGGATCCCTTGGGATCTACATGGCTCCCGTTGGGATCTGCACGACTCCTTTTGGCATCTGCATGGCTCCCTTGGGATCTGCCTGGCTCCATTTGGGATCTGCACGGCTCCCTTGGGATCTGCACAGCCTGCAGCTGCAGCCCGGGCAGTTTTCCCGGTGCAATTTGCCACCTTTGCAGCTGGCGGATGCGCCGCGGGATCCGCGGCTCCGCTCCGGAGCTGCCGCAGTCGCTGCCTGCCCGGAGCTCGGCCTCCGTTCCCAGCTCTCGCTGCACGACCCAGCGCTCCGCTGCAGCCGCCCCCAGGCCCTTCTCCATTCCCGCAGTAAACAGAGCGCATTTACGGAATATATGAATTCCAGACTCCGTCTGGGGCTCCGGGGACACATATTCCTCTCCTGGAACTTGTATATCCGGCCCTGGGATGAACCCCCGCTAAGCTCGGAGCGTAACAGCTATTCCTTGCCTTTCCCTCCATCCCCGTCCCGTGGGACATTCCCGGGCTGCCCAACGGCACGTGGGCAGAGGCCGGTCGGGAGCAAGCGGGACGGATCCGAGGTGGCCGCGCTCGCTCCGCAGGGCGCTCCGCAGCCGGCCAAGGGCCGGGAAAAGGGCGGCCGCTGCTGCTTCCCTAATGAAAGGCACATGCACGGTTGCATCATCTCCTCCCCCAGCACGCGGCCCCACCTCCCCCGTATTCCCGGTTTTCCCAAACCCCACAGCAAGGGATTTAGTCGAGGCCGTGCGTGAAGGACACGGGTTTCGGGTGCCCAAGTCCCGCTCCGATTTCAGCAGCAACCCGAGACCCCCCCTTGGCCTTTGCTCCCCTCCCGGGATATTTCAGAGCTCCCCCTCCAGGGATATTCCGGAGTTCGCCCTCCGGGATATTTCGGAGCTCGCCGACCACTTCTGGCAGCCGCTCTGAATTTGCGTTTCTTACAAGCGCTTTTTTCCCCCCTTTTTCTTTCAGCAGCGGGCGGAGGAAATGAGTGCACAAAAATGGAAACACCCCCTTTTTGCCAAGCCGTCCCTCTGGCTCCCTATGGAAGCCAGCAGCTCCTGCACGGAGCTTCCAAGTTTATTTTTATGCCCAGATTTGGCCAAGCCTTTAAGCCTGCGCCCAGCCTTGGGCGTGAGCTCAAGCTTGTGCAAGGCAGTCCATAGTGCACCTTAAAGTTCACCGAGCGCCTGGGCAACCCCCTCCCCGAGCCGGATTTCTTCCTTGCTCCGTAAATTCCCTTTTCTTGCCAAGTTGCCGTTTGCTTTAATTAAGCTCGCGGAGAGCCTGGGAGTTTCGCTGGCGGCTGCGAGGGAAACCGCTTCAATTAGCGGCCGCCCGAGCTGCCGGAGCGAGCGTTAATAAGTTCCAGGTTCTCCCACAGCAAAGGGGATTCGGATGAGGATGGAAACTTCCCGAGCGGCTGCGAGCAAGACGCGGAGCCGCGGCCGGGATCCCTGCGGCTGGAGCGCCGCGCGTGCCCACCCGCACGCGGATGGGCGCCCCTCGCCGCCGAGGGCTTGGGAACAGGCGGGATGCGGCCCCGGAACCCGCATCCCGGAGGATCCGCTGCTCCGGCGGCGCGGGCGGCTCGGAGCGCGTGTTGCGAGCCAGCAGGAGCCGTGATGTGACTGCGCGGCCGGGCGCATTCCTCAGGAATGGATCATGGGGCGCTGCTAAAACGCAGGCAGGACTGCAGTAAAATAAATATTTTTGCTTCCAGAGCAGTGAAAGGTCTGGCCAGCGACCCGTTTTATAATATTTTTAGCAGGTGATTCATCCGAGAGGGGGAAAAAATAATAACCGGGGCGGCTGGATCCGGCGCTGCCGCCTCCGCGGGCGCTGGGGCCGCTTCTCCCCAGCAATCCCGGCAATCCCGACCCCTTCCTTGATCCTTCGGCAGAGTGGGAAAGGCCTGGAGCTGCCGCGGCTCCGTGAAGCCCGTGCCCGGCATTCCCACCTGGAGCGCGCTCCGGGATGCTGGAAATTGCAGCGGCTCCCGGAGCTGGAGAGAGGCCCCGGCAGCATCCGCAGGGACAAAAACCCCTTTGCCAGGCTTGTTTGCCCAGGAAACCTCCGGAGCCGCAGGACGGGATGCGGTTTCGTGCCCGAGGTTGCAAAGGAAAAAACAACATTTGGGGCTTTTCCTACCTCCGGCGGCCGCGGTCCCGCTATTCCAGCATTCGGGAAGCACCCGCGGTCCGGGCCAGGGGCCTCGGCGCTCGCTGGGTGCTCGCGGCCAACGGGAAGCGCTGCTGGCCGTGCCCGGGACACCTGCTCCCAGCTGTAAAACCGGATTAGCTCCGTTGCATCTGGAGCCCGTCCAGCCGGCAGCGCCTTCCCCGTGATCCCGTTTGGCGCGCGGGATCCACGGCACAGGGCGGGATGGAGGGCATGGGCAGCACGGAGCCCGCTGAGCCCCGGGGGCCGCTTGCGGGCCAACTTTCTGCCCTGCTGCAGCGGGAAAGGATGAAAACGATCAATAATGGGAAGTTTCCGCCCAAAAGAGGGAGCTGCTTGGGAGACGGGAGGCCAGGGCTGGATGGCAGCCAGCGATGAGGCAAACGTGCACATGGCGCTGCCCCGGCGCGCTCCTCGCTGCAGCAAACTGCACGGGCCGGTGCAGCTTGCATGCATGCAGCTTGCAGGAGCGACGTGGGGTGTGCGGCAGGAGCTTGCAGGGGTGGCGTGGATTGTATGCCTTGAGCTTGCAGGGGTGGCATGCGTTGCGTGCATGGGATTTGGGCAGGGAGGACACGAGTTGCGTGCCTGGAGTTGCACGGATGACGCGGGTTGAGTGCCTGCAGCTTGCAGAGGTGGCGTGTGTTCACGCATGGGGCTTGCAAGGGTGACACCGGTCGAGTGCCTGCAGCTTGCAGGGACAGCACCGGTTGCATTCATGGGGCTTGCAAGGAAGCACAGGTTGAGTGCAGGGGGCTTGCAGGGAGGACACATATTGCATTGCTGGAGCTTGCACAGGTGACATGGGTTGCATGCCTGGGGCTTGCAGTGACGACGCAGGCTGTGCACCTGGAGCTCGCAGGGTTGTGCACCTGGAGCTTGCAGCAACGATGCAGGTTGTGCACCTGGATCCTCATTGCAGCAATGAGGTGGGTTGTGCACCTGGATCCTGCAGCGCCAACGCAGGTTGTGCTCTGCAGCTCGCAGGGTTGTGCACCTGGATCCTGCAGCAATGACGTGGGTTGTGCAACTAGATCTTGCAGCGCCAACGCAGGTTGTGCTCTGGAGCTCACAGGTTTGTGCACCTGGATCTTGCAGCAATGACATGGGTTGTGCTCTGGATCCTGCAGCGCCAATGCGGGTTGTGCTCCGCAGCTTGCAGGGTTGTGCACCTGGATCTTGCAGTGCTGACATGGGTTGTGCTCTGGAGCTCGCAGGGTTGTGCTCTGGATCCTGCAGCGCCAATGCGGATTGTGCTCCGCAGCTCGCAGGGTTGTGCACCTGGATCCTGCAGCGCCAATGCGGATTGTGCTCCGCAGCTCACAGGGCTGTGCTCTGGATCCTGCAGCGCCAATGCGGATTGTGCTCCGCAGCTCACAGGGTTGTGCTCTGGATCCTGCAGCGCCAACACGGATTGTGCTCCGCAGGTCGGCGCCCGCCGCAGAGCCCTGGGCAGCCCCGGCACCGGCTCCTGGCTGCTCCTGTCCCGCGGGCGCCCACGGCTCCGTGTGTGGGACACACGGGCATTTTGCTGCTGGGAAAGCCCATGATCCCGGCGGGATACAGGCAGACCAAAAAGGCCCCGGCTCGCTTGGAAGCAGCGGCCTCATTCCCTTCCTTGTGCTCCGGAGGGGAAATGGCTTCTCCCGCCGGGCTCATTCCTGCTCCTCGCGCTCCCTCTGCAGGAGCAGCCGGCAGCAGGGCCGGAGCGGGATCTGTGTCCATCCAGGATGCAATCCCAAGGTGGGACTTAGCTTGGACTCATGCAAATCTGGGGCTGCAGTGTCCTCTGGGCTCCAGAAAAGCAGGAGAAGGGTGGGATTGTCTTGGGGGAGAGGACAGGGAGAGGTGTCTGAAGTGAGGAGCCGATCTAGGGATGTGGATCCAGCCACAGGGATGTGGATCCAACTGCAGGGATGTGCATCCAGCTGCAGGAACGTGCATCCAGCCCTGGGGATGTGCATCCAGCCGCAGGGATGTGCATCCAGCTGCAGGAATGTGCATCCAGCCGCGGGGATGTGCATCCATCTGCAGGGATGTGGATCCAGGCATGGGTATGTGATCCAGCTGCAGGGATGTGCATCCAGCTGCAGGGATGTGGATCCAGCCACAGGCATGTGCATCCAGCCCCGGGGATGTGCATCCAGGCATGGGGACGCAGCACCAGCCGTAGGGATGCGGATGCATCCGTAGGGACGTGCGTCCAGGCACGGCAGCCCCACGGCTTCGGCTCCAGCCATGCGGACACTGCTCCGGAGCACGGGTGCTGCCACCTGACGGAGCAGCGCGGGAAAGCGGGAGCTGCTGCCGCTCCCCGGCTGCGGACACTCCTGGATGGGGACGCTTGGATGCCCCTGGATGGGGACACTGGGATGCCCCTGGATGCCCCTGGATGGGGACACTTGGATGCCCCTGGATAGGGACACTTGGATGCCCCTGGATGGGGACACTTGGATGCCCCTGGATAGGGACACTTGGATGCTCCTGGATAGGGACACTTGGATGCTCCTCAGCAGCCCCATGAGCCCATCCCGGCCGGGGGGGATGTTCCCGGGGCTGCCTCCGCTTCCCGCTCCCGGGGCCGCGGCTCCCGCTCCGGCAGCAGGGGGAGGCTCCCTCCCACCTGCCAAATTCCAGCCTGGAGCACATTTTTACGGCATGACACCAACGGGGCCCCCGCAGGAGATGGGAGCCCTGGACCGCGCTCGCTGCGCGCTTCCCAACTATTGCAAAACCTCCTATTCCCTGGCTGGGGAGTGCGGGAACACGGAGACACCTTGGCCTGTCCCTCCCTGCTGCTGCCCGGCCCCTTCCTTCCTCCCGCTTTTCCAGGCGGCGCCGGCTGCTTTCTAGGGAGCGCGTGGAGAGGGATGGAGCTCGGGACAGGGCTGGAGACAAAGGTAGGAGGCAGCCAGGGGCATCCCTGGGCTTTGCGACCTTCCCGGTGGGAAGAGGAGGAGGAGGCGGGAGCTGGGCAGCATCCCAGGCCCTCGCGGCTCCGCTTGGAGCATCCCGTGGGCATCCCGCATGCATCCCACGGAGCCGGCGGCCACGGAGCCCCGCTCCACGTGTGGTCACCACCGGGAACGACGTTGTCCCTTGCGGAGCTGTGGGGACCCTGCGCCCCCGATGCTGCTCTTTGGAAAACAGCCTCTGGTCCCGCCGCTGCCCTCGGCGCCTCCCCCTCTGGTTTCCCTGGCAGCGCCTGCCTGGAAAGCCGGCCCTTTCCCAGCACTCCGGAGTTGTTTATCGGGAGCAGGGAGGCCCCTCGTGGAAGGGGACGAGCAGGGAATGCCGGAGCTCGTGGAGCCGTGCGTGGCCACAGTGTGGATCCCGTGTGGATCCCAGGTGGATCACCGGGATGGTGCCGTAGGGAGGGATTTGCCTGGAGGGGAGCGGAGGCCAATAATCCAGCTGTGCTCCAGCAGATGTGGCTGCTGGTTTAACCCCATCCAGGCTGGAATTCACCTCGGCTGGGAGGGAAGGAGGGAGCCAACTGTGTCCCCCCGATATTGCTCGGACCCCCAGCCCCATGGCCAGATGTTGCCCCTGCTGTAGGGCAGCCCCACATCACGGGGTCCTAGCCCTAGTGCCAGGGGGTCCCAGCCCCATAGCTCCAAGTGCAGCCCCACTGCAGGAGGTCCTAGCCCCAGTGTGGGGGTCTCAGGCCTGTTGCAGAGGGTCCCACTCCCATTGCTGGAGGTCCTTGTGCTAGTATAAGGGATCCCAGCCCCACTGCAGGGCTCTCAGCCCCACTGCAGGGCTCCCAGCCCCATTGCAGGGTCCTACCCCCATTGTGGGGATCCCAGCCCCACTGCAGGGCTCCCAGCCCCATTGCAGGGGTCCTATCTCCAGTGCTGGCGGTACTAGCCCTAGTGCAAGGGATCCCAGCCCCATTACAGGTTTCCCAGTCCCATTGCAGGGCTCCCAGCCCCACTGCAGGAATCTCACCCCCATTGTGGGGGTCCCAGCCCCAGTGCAGGGCTCCCAGTGCAGAGATCCTACCCCCATTGCGGGGCTCCCAGCCCCAGTGCAGGGCTCCCAGCCCCACTGCAGGGAACCTACCCCCATTGTGGGGCTCCCAGCCCCATTGCAGGGCTCCCAGCCCCAGTGCAGAGATCCCACTCCCATTGCGGGGCTCCCAGCCCCATTGCAGGGAACCTACCCCCATTGTGGGGCTCCCAGCCCCATTGCAGGGCTCCCAGCCCCACCACAGAGATCCTACCCCCATTGTGGGGCTCCCAGCCCCATTGCAGGGCTCCCAGCCCCAGTGCCGAGATCCCACCCCATGGTGGGG
>JAVCKT010117622.1:7946-21390 GCA_032273925.1 Rhynchotus rufescens
GGTATCTTATAGATCTGGTAGTTCTTGTAGAGGTGAAGAGAAAAGGTAGGTTGTTTCTTTTAAGACTCCTCTAATAATCAGAAAAATTTCCTAAAACACTGTATTATGCCAAGCCTCTTGATGGCACTTTCACCACTTCTCCTGCACAGTCAAGCCTGAAAACTGCTTTTCTACAATTTGGGCTGCTAAGATTGCCTGTGCAAATGGCAGTAGTGGATCAGTATGTGTAGTGGCTCACTAATTTTCAGGAGAAAAACAAAGTCTGTGTCCTTATCTGGACTGACTGGCTGCAATGAACCATCATTGCGGCTGAGACTGTTCTTAAATATTGTTTTTTAAAGAGCAGTGGATATTTTATCTTGGACTTTATAATTTCATAAGGCTGTTACGATATATCATGCAGGGAGAAAAAAAAGCAGGGGAAGAGGGTATATAGGGCAAAAGGGAAAAGGTAAAGGGAAATGAAAAGAAAAAAAACTTCCATATTTCATAAGTATACTCATAGTTCAATAATGAGGTAAAACAAGGACTACATTTTGTTCATTATGTAAGATTACATAGACTAGGAATGATAACAGCAATTTCCTGAAAATTTTAGACAACAGTGGATGTACATGAGATTAAGAACTCCTGTCTTTCCTGCGTACAACTTTTGAAAAATTCTTAGCTATAAGCTTATATATGGCACCTTTCCTAACGATGGACAATAGTTCTTAATTGCTGCTGGGACTGCATGACCTCCAGCCGACTACCGTAGGCTCGAACAGAAACAGTTAACTACTTTATATAGTAAGACCAAGACATACCCCGGCCATCCGCTCTGTTTAACGGACATCGTAATGGCGGCGGCGCTGTGGAGCCCAGAACCTTCCAGAAGGGCAGCTGGTAACCGCCCCTCTGGCCACAGCCAATCGCTAGTGCCGCGGGCACCGCAGCCAATCACAGGCGAGCAGCCCCCGATAAATAGCTGCAGCGGCAGCGGACGCGGAGATGGTCACGTGCGCGTGGTGGCGACCGTTGAGGGTCGGTTTGGTGACGTCACCGGTTCGTCCTTGTTTCTTTTGTCTTTTCTCGCCTTTTTATTTCTTTCCTCTGTTATTTTACCTCATTGTGAGGTAACGACGTTGTGTGGGGAAGGAGCCACGCTGACCCGCCCTTCTTCGCCCCCAACACCCCGCAGGGCAGTCGCGTTCGTGCTTGTGCTGACCCTGTCTTCTCCACACAATTGATTCAATTTAAAAGTGCGGTGCTTCCAGTGATCCTGGGTGTGTTAGGAGCTGGTCTTTGGGGTAAAGCAGCAGGGCCTTCTTGTTTGTGCCCTTTCCTTTTTCATCTGTAATGTGAGAAGCCTTCACAAGGGAAGTATGATGTCTGTTTAGTGTTTTATGTATATGTGGTTAATGTGATACCCCTTTATTTGGACAAAGTTGTTTTTTTTATTGAATTCTGTAGTATCATTAGGCATCTGGTTTAATATACATGAATATTTTGATGTGTGAGTTAAACCACCAAAACCACATGAGGTTTTTTGTTTATTTAGGTTTATTTTTTGTTCTCTGATCCTTGGTCTTTCAGTGATGTCTCTGGAGCTGAATGAGCTTGTGACTTAGGTTTCTCAGGTCTCTTAGGTATTTGTACACAGTGTTTCTATTTGAGAAATCCAAATAGGAAACTGGGCTTGGCCAGAAAGCTGATACCAAGCCTGCTGGTGACCCTCAGTGCTGTTGTGGTGCAGGGGAATGGGGGACAAGGCCAACCTAGCTGTATTTCAGGAACACATGGGCTCCAATACTGAACTCATGTAAAGAATTCCAAAATGTAGTTGATCTGGTCCTTTTGAGGAGGTCTTCTGTGACCCAAAAACAAAAATCTGTGCCAACAAACAAAAATGGCATTGGATTTGGGCCTATGAGGAAACAAGTTCATGGAATAGCCGTGGGGTTATGCTGAGGATGAAGTGCTCGTTACTGCTTTACTCAGCTTTCACAATGATGTTCATAACCAACTTGGAACAAGCAGTGGGGTGTAGGTTCTGCCAGCTGCATATAAATTGCAAATTGTCACTGCACGAACTCTATAGCATTATAGAAGTATAACTGAGAGCACACTTTAGCACACATACTTTGCAGTAAAGAGGGAAAAGAGAGATAAATGGCAGCAAATAATACCTGTTGAAGCCTGATGAATATAGATTGCCACTGCTATTGATTCAGGTCTAAGGCTATGAAATGGAGTGAAAAAGCCAGTGAGATGGCAACTCCATCCTGGTGTACAGGATAATATTCCTTGGGAAAAAGAAATCCTGTTAGGTCTATAGATGTGTCTTGAAGTAGAAAAAAACATCTGTCTCCTCAGTGCTTGTGAAAATGGAGACAAGCTTGCTATTTTATATCATTCTTGTTGATGTCTGTAAATATGGGTGCTTAACTTTGGGGTTAGATGCATGATTTCTAGCATTATCAAGAAAGGTAGAGGTAGCACACCCCATGTTGGGAGCATGAAGAGAAGGAAATATCATGCATTTGCGTTCTTTTTTTTCAAAATCAGTTCAAAACATGAGTTTACTGGCACCAAAACCTTCTGTCACCAGGTAATTATTGTCTCCCCTCTTGCCTGACTAATGACTGTGGTAAGTTTTCCTCTTTAATGTGTGTAATGACCATCTGCATAAGTGCAGAATCAAGATAAGTCAGGAGAATTCCCCATAGGAAAATACACTGGAAAAAAAAATCACCTCAAGAAGAGAAAAATAATGGACATGAACTTTTTGCATCTTGGACTGTTAAGTGAGTAGCTAAAAGAGTAAGGGGCAGTGGTGAAAGCATCGTATTGCATTAATAAGATGCTGTTCCTTTTAGAATACTTGGTCCACCAAAGACCAGTGCAATGGAAATTTAATGTACCTCTGAAAGGTATGGGGTAATTGAGCAGGAGAGCAGAGAGTTATTTTACCTTAGGACTATTTTTAGGCAGTATTTAGGTTTATATGCTTTTGCAGATGTAGTCTTTATTAACTGTTACTAGCGTATTAGTTGTGAATATAGTTCAGAGACATGTCAATTGTTAATAATATTTGTTACCTTGTACTGTGTGTACAATTCATCTCGTTGCATTGGTTCCCCAACACTAACATGTTTTCTGTTAAGGACTCTTAAACTAGTGCTTTAGATAAAACCTGAGAGGAAAAATTAATTAGAATGTATACTTCGTATACAAGGAACTTGTTTTGGGCCCAAATGCCATACTAACATTTCACAATAGAAGACTGGATCAAAGGTAATTAGGATACACCTTGAGTGTAATCAGTTTCTGTAGAAATGGGCAAGGGGATTTAATTGGATATTTTTAAAGAAAAGTTACCAAATCAGGAAAGTAAATGCATATACCTTCATAATGAATCAAGTGAGGCAACCCCTACTCCATTAAAAAAAAAAAAAGACTAGCTCACATGGAATTTTTTCTGGGAAAAGCAGAGATGAGTATGACATTTTGTTGGTACATGGCTGTGTATATGAGATCTTCTGTCTTATAATGAAGCTGCATAAAATTTAGTATTTCTGTATACAGTAAAAGAGAAACAGGTAACCACAGAAGTCCTTGTTTTGTGATGATATTTTCTGAGACAGTGAGTACACTTGTGAACAGACTTAATCCTTTCTCTTCTGGTTTCATTTCTGCTATAACAGTTTTTCCGTTTACTTCTCGTATAGATTGGTTGTGCATTTTTTGAGAAAACTCTTACTATTCTGAGCCCTTCAGGACTTGAGTGGATAGTTATTTTGAAGGGTATTGCTTCCTTGGCCTCTGAGATGGAAGAAATAGTGTTGGTGAATTTTCTTCTACGAGTTTCTAGTTCTCAGCTTTTCTAATAGCAATGCATTGAATTTGAATGTAGAGACAGAAGTTCATAGTGCAGAGTACTCGATTTAACTCGGTGTCAGCTGCGTGTGCAGGTTAAGGTGCCTCTGCATGAGCCTTTCAGGATGCAACTTTCTCTAGAGGGAACCTTATTAGACTACTTAGTGTGCTCGGTCACTTGGTTCTTATTAGTCTGAAGTTCTGTTGTGATGCAAAGTTTGAAAGAAAAGTAACATTATGATTTTATGGAAGAAGCCCGCAGAGCTCAGGATGGGTCAGTTACCTTCCTCTGTGGTGTCACTGGACTGCCAGGAAGGGTGGTGATTACCTGATGATAACTGAGGCAGCGTGTTCAGAACCCAAGGGACAGATCTGATGCGTGTCCTATGCAGCTCTGACACTCACCAGAATTGCTCCCTACTTCCTCTTTGGTTCATGTTTGACGCTTATTGTCCTTCTTGTTGATCTTTTCCAGAACAGTGTGAATTTAGCTTTGTGTTATTGACAAATGAGGAAGAAGGTTGAGTTCCATTTGCTCTGCTGACCTCTGCCAGCCACTCTTGTTTCAGTAGGCTGCTTGTAACCAGGCTAAACAGAAAACACCTGCAGCTGGGCCTTAGTTCTAGAGGCAAGGGGGCTTGTGTCACATTGTCGTTGGACTGTCTGTTTCCTTCCTGTGCAAGAAAACAAAAGAACATATTGTCATTATTGCTGGCCTGCTTAGAGGAATTTTGTTTTCTGAGTTTCTCATGGAATATTTTAAAAGCTTGGATGATGGATCTGAAAGCTGCTGAGCAAGGGCTCTACTGCAGCAGGATAGAAAAACAAGTACCTAAAGTTAAGTATGTGTTAATGCCTCCTGCCAGGACCAGGATGCAGTTACCAGCTTTCTGCTGTACCAAGGACAAAGAAGTCCCCAGTCCAGCAAAAGAAACTTCAGGATTAGGAGACTGGCTCGAGAGTAGAGCAGTCTCATGTGTTTCAGATGACACAGCACACTGGTGCAGAGTGTCTGAGTGTGTTCACATGTTTCAGAACTTTGCTTTTATTAAGTAAGAGCAAAGAAATCTGTTCTTGGGTTTTACTCCCCTTCTTTCCACACCTTGGCAGCTGTTCCTGGCAGGATGCAGTACTCAAGTCCCTGGGTATTTGGTTTCTTTTTGAAAAGCTGTGCCTTTCCCAGGCAGATGAGGGCCTGCAGAAGCCATGAGACACATTAACTTTAGGTTCTGTATTGTCTTTACAAAAAAAAAAAAAAAATCACCTACCTTGGCTTTTCACCTTGTTCCTCCTTGGTTTTTCTGACTCACTTAATGTTGTTATTAGTTTTAACATGAATACAGTACAGGAATGGCTGCTATACATAAAAAGGTAAAAGTCTAGGAATTGCTTGTTGTTTTTACCAACTCTACCTTTTGCTGAAATAATGGCCTGATAGGAATAGATTGCAACCTTTATCTGACAAGCAGAGATTTCTTTGAAGTCATTGGAGATTCTATAAATTCTTGTTTAGCTGTAGAAATCCTAAGTAACCTTCTAATAAATCACTTGCTATGTCAATGTCAGGAATCAAGAGTGTCATTTCGGGACACAGGAGAAGGCAGGTAGAGTGGTAAGCTAAAACTGAACAGGGTATGTGAGTAGTGGTGTCAGCCCATTGATGTCAGTTGCAGAAATACAGTATATTTAGCATTTTAGTGTTGCATGCTAAGAGCTTATGCTAATACTGAGTTAAACCCATGAAGGCAATCTCTCTCATCTGTCAGAAGCCTGCTGTGGATGGACAGTGTTTTGTCTTCATGTTCTGCACTGACTAAACAAAATTTAATTAAATCATGTGGACCACCTTCTGCACAGAATTAAATGGACATCCCAAAAAGCTCAAGCTCCACGGGTAACCATATTCCCATGGTAGCAGGGACAGTTTGTTGCTCAAAATGACTGAACTGTTACAGTTCCTCTGTGTGTGTGTGTGTGTATATATATATATATATATGGTGGAGAGGTGGTGCTTTGGGTTTTGAGTGCTGTGCTTTTGACTTAGGGCAGCCTGGTTGGAGAGAGTAAAATTTGGTTTTCACATGAGCAGCGTGTTCTTTCTCTGAAATCCATGCCCTCCAAGTCTCATTCTAACACTGCTGCTTAACTTGCAATGCAGAACAGATTCTGATCTACCATGAGAGGAACAAATTGTCAAATATATTTTTACAGTCAAGTCACTAACATTGTGGTTGTGAAAACGCCACTGTGAGGCAACTGGAAGAGATGATGCTATGTGCAGATTTGCTATTTTGTAGTGACACCTGCAGTGTCAAAAGGAAAGTGCCACTGATAATAACCATTTTGTTTGTCTCTTTTGGGGTTAGAAGACCTGCTTATTAGCTTTGAGGGCAGACTGAATCAACACAATATGTGAGCATTATTAGCCTTGAAAAACACTTTCCAAAGAGCCCTGTTGCACCTCAAGTTGTTTAGCTCACCTATAGTTTGTACTGGGAGTTGACACTGATTGCACTGTGCTACTAAGCAAGGAGGAGTTTCCTTTCTTCCTGTGGTGGGATGAAAAGGCATCTTTTGAAACTATGGCTCTCAAGGTTTCCTTTTAGCTTGGGTTTCACCCCTTGGGTAATTAGTAATAACACCTATGTGAAATTTGTGTGTATGTTTAAACAAGATGGTGTTTGAATGGTGATGGTGAAAATAAGCAACAACTGAAGACCTGTGGTGCAGTCCCTCTTGTTTGTGGGAAAGCTGAAACTAGGGGACCTGACTTGATGGTTTAAATCCAAGGTATAACTTTTAAGGAATTCTACACGCTACATCCCTTATCATCTTTCTGTAAGTTCTAATATTTAAAGAATAGCTTTGTTTTTGTTTCATTTTCTTAACTTAATGGAACCCTGTCTTCTAATGTGCAGGTCCTGATGGCTCTGGCAGCAAGCTGAAATTGAGTTTCTTCCTGTAAGAAGACTTGTTGCCAGCTCTGCATTGAAGTCTCCCTCTTCAGAGAGGTACGTTTCAGACCGTGTTTGCATGTTGTCCCCGGCTGTAAGTTTACTCTTCAGGTTACAACTGCGGAGTTGTTTTAGGTGTATAATAAGCTATTTTAACTGCAAATAAAAATGGTGTATGCTGCGCTCGCACCAGCAATATGTGTGGATTTATTTACTGGACCTTTTAGCAGATTTTATTTTAGGTATAAACATGGAGATGTGAAACTCTAAAAGAGCTTCAGGAGTATCCCATATTACTTAGATTTCAGTAGCCTGTAATTTGCAAAACAGGATAAATGAAAAAAACACTTTTTTGACATTTGTGGGCCAGTGTCATTTCCTTTTAAAAAGGTCTTAGAGTAATCATGAATTGGTACATAGCAAAAAAGTAACAGTGAGGGTTTGAATTTTTGCTTATCTTCATTGGAACACCCCTGAGTGTAACATACTCTGGTCATGCTGAAAATGCCAGGACAGACCTGTACAAACGCACTCTGTTCTCAGGGCTCCAGTCAGACAAATGGGCAAAAGTACATAGGATGTTGGCTGCTTTGCCTTTTCTTCAAGGTACCTGGAGGAGTCTGTTCTAATGGGCTACATGGAAAATGTAGTTCTGATCTTTGCTGCATGTCCCAAAGTACACAGGAGAGGCCGATTCCAAGTGACCTCTTAAAGGGTTACCCAGAAAGTTAGTGACATCCAGAAATAGATATCAGGTGCCCAGAGTACTTGAACACAGCAGGGCCTTCTAACCATTCAAGTGCAGGCCTGTGAGCTTGAATTGGTTTGCCTTTTTTGCCCTTCTTGATTTTTTTAGTAAGGGACGCAGCCTCAGCAGCTGCCTCATTGATGAAATAAGTAAAATAAACAACAATGGAATGAAGATAATGCTGTGTTTTACTTGAGTAAATATCAAAAAAAATCTCTGTAAGTTTTTGCTAACACATTTAACTGGGCTTTTTAATAAGTGGAGGTTAGTATTGAAAAAAACAGCCTGAAATGTGTTCTCCAGGGTCTGACGTTTAGTTAGTAGAACATTTGCCATATGTTCAATAAACATGTCATGAATGGGGTTCAGGGTAGGAAGGAAAAGACTTTACTGTTTCAGATTTTCTGTGAACCAGAAGTGAATCCCAAGACTGAAATAGACTTATAGTTAATAGTCTAAGCTATTACTGGAGACCAGGTAATAAGTAATGACCTCAAGCTGCTATTAGTTTTTCATGAGAAGTCTACACCTGTTAAGTAATACTTTTCATAGTTTTTAACTTATGGGACACCATGATCAAAGTTCACAGCTTTCACTAAAGCCCAGATCAAGTGAGAGATAAAGCTTTAGGTTTATTAATTTCTCCATACCAATGTGGCACTCTAAGCTAGAACTTGTAGCTGGTCTTCTTTGACTTCTCAAAGTTAAGTGGCTTTCTGAACAAATGCTAATTTAGAAGTGTAGAATGAAACAAGGCTAATAGATTATTGTAGCCATAACACTTCATTTTGCACTCCTTGATTTTACCTGGATTCCAAACAGTGTGAGGTGACAGCTCCAATAATAAACATTGTGCTCTGATAGTTACTTGGTAACAGTCACCTGCTACCAGAAAAGGATCTTTTTTCTCCCCCTTTGTGAGCTGCTTCCTTAAAACACACAGCAGTGCTGCCTAGGTCGGGGGAGGAAATGAGGCATGGAGGACATCTAATTGGAAAACAAATCAGAAGGTAAGTAGGCTGTGGAAGCAAGTAGAATATTTCAAAGCATTTGAGACCCTGGAAATTCCCACTTGTTTTGTATGAAACATAGGGATGACTATTCTGTTCATCTGTCGCTCCCTTTGTCGGGGCTTTGAGTATGACCTGAAGATGTTTAAAGGAATTGTGAAGGGATGAGAGCGCAGGAATAGGGTTACTCAGGGCAGGAAAAAAAGGAAGGCCATAGGCAGTCAGTAAATCTAAATAACTGTGTCAGGAGGCACTTAGATGCTAGTTAAAGTAGACAAGTCCAAACTGAGTTCAGGGGACATTAGGTTGAGCTGTCTGATAGTCAGGAATAGAGGGCAGATGAAGTGTTAGATGCTGTTGAGCAGACAAGGAAGGAAGGCAAGATTTTGCAGTGACTTGATATGGTTAAAAGTTTTTTTAAAAAAAAACACCCTGAAAGCAGCCTTCACTCTAATCCAGAGTTTAGCATTGCATTAATTAGTGTTCTGTGATTACTTGACTGAGAAAAATACAGTTCCATCTGTGCCTTTCATCCTTTATAATTTTGATCGTGATTAGGTATATTCAATAGCAGTGAAGCCAGTGTATTTTAGAAGCATTTATTATAACCCCTATATGTACATATGGTGCTGTTGCTTGCTTACTCTTTTGGATAAGGGCCCTGGGACATAGGGGCTGCCTGAAGCCTGAGGAGCAGGTTCAATGGTCAGGGCAGAGGTAGCAGGTCCATAGGGCTGTGCTGCAGAGAGCTCCTTAGAGGAGCTTGGAACATGGGTGTTGAATGCCTCTAGATGGCACATGTGAGCATCTCTGCAAATCTGAGAGCAGGGAGGCTTGTCTGGTGGTCAGAGGCAGACCAGCCCTTGCTTGTTTGCCCAGACTGCTTTTCCTGCCTAATTATGGTTTATCATTTTAATATTCCAGTAGGCTTTATATTATAAAAGGAGTGTATGCCTCGGATTCTGTAGCGAGCTGCTGTTCACAGTAACTTGTTGGTTTCTAGCACGATAGCTTTTAAGCTAGAGAACAGCTTGGAGGAAGCCACCAAGTAGCATTGCTTCTGTTGGGTAGTGGCCCTGGGAAAGCTACAGGGTTACATTGAAGAGAGCTGGAAGCCAAACTCTTCCTTAACTTAATGCAAGTACATCTAGCTTTGAGTATGTGATCTCTTCAGGGCTGAGTTGACTTGCAGTGGTTTGGGCAATCTCCTGATTATGTTTCATCTTTGCTGCTTATACTTCATCGTTAGAAGTTGATGGTGCTTTAGTCAGACCCCTGATTGTCTAACAAGAACAGATGTACTGTATACCTCTTGGGGAGGCAGATCCTGACACTAATTTCTACGACTCATAGATAATTTAGCTGTCACTTGATAGCACTGCAGGTCTATGGCTGAGCTCCTACTTTCATCTCTTAGAGGTATCATGGAGGTTAGTTGCAATTTATCTGTTGGCTACTACACTTGTTTGCCCCCCAGCAAATTTCACACCAGCTTCTGTGCTTGCCCAAATAGCACATTTACAGGTAAAAACCAAGTCACATAGGGGAGGCACCTCATTTATATCTTTGTAATACAGCACATTGACCATTGACACGGAGCATGGGAGACGATGCTATCAGGCAATTGGGTATAATTTGTTAAATTTCCTCTGGCCATGGTTTAGCAAAGATAATTAATAGGCCAACTACTTCTGAGCTGCAGCAAGTTGTGGGTCCAGATTGTGCCAGCTGTTCTCAAGCAGTGTTTTCCCTCAAAGTCACCTTGGCTGCTTCGTGAGGCGAGGAGTGTATAGAAATACAAATGAGCAATGGTTCTTTGCTAGGGCTTCTGCTGTTTTTTTTAACATGGGAAATGTTACAGATTGATTCTGGATTCTGTGAGCACATTAGGGATCTTAAAAGAATATTTTTTTAGATGTAATATTTTTCAAGGCACGGTCGATTTGGAATCAAAAGCACGCAGAGATCATTAATTTGTGACTTGTGTTGACTTCAGTCTTATTAGCAGCTTGTTAGACTAGAGAGACTGTTTATGCATGAGCTGAAGTGTGAACCTAGATTATCTTGAGGATTATTCTCATTTAAGCTTTTTGTTCCTCTTTTTTTTTTTGCACTAAAGATGCTACTCAGAATTGGAAGATATGCATAGTAGGAGGGAAGGGAGTGACAACAGATGAAAGATTGTTGGCTTTCAAGAATTGTGGTCTTTGAAGATTCCCAAGTTTTCCTGTGTATATTTTGAGTCAAAAATGTATTTCCGTTTGTGCATACCGGCTTATTACAAAGTGGAGTAACCCATTTTTGTGTGACGACTGCTGTCAGATTTTATAGACCTGCATCTGCTATAGCTCTTCCTTCTGTCTCATAGAGTCAGATAGCCAGAAGGCATCCAAGCATTGTTGTTCCAGGCACAGGGACGCTGCAGATCAAGGATTCCTTTAAGGACTCAGCTTGTTGGTGCTCTGCAGCCATTGAAATTGCTGCTCTTTGAATATTTTCCTTAAAGTGGCTGAAAAACTGCAAGGTCTCTACACCCGGACTTCCCACAAAACTGCATCAGCCTTAGCAACAGCGGGGAATGTTTTCAGGGAAATTCATGTGTGTTTGCAAAGCTTAATGATGTCATGCTCTGGTTGTGCATGTCCCTGCTTTCTGGGCATTCCTCTGGGCGATTCTGGATTTTGCCTCCCTAATGGCCCAGGTTGCATGTACAAAATGAGTCCATGGCTTTGCAGAGCTCAGCATCCTGACTCTCTGGGCTATTCCTGAGACTCAGGGATTTTAAAAAGGAATTTTGTGAGGAGATTTTGCACCTGTTGGTACCAAGAGTTACAGCTTGCATGACATGGGCAGCCCAGCATCTGCTGCAGCAGCCGTGTCCTGCAGACTGAGTCAGCCTGTGCTGGGCCCCAGGCTAACAGATGGCTTTCAAGCCTCATTTGCCCCTGCTTGATGGTCTTCCACTGTGCTCAGCTTAAGCAAGACAGGGCTGTATGCTCTTATTTGGAAAGGAGCTCAGCACAGGGCTGGAGCCTTAGGCCCTTCAGGCTGAGGCTGAAAGCAGTGTGGATCCAGAGAGCTCCACAGCTGGCAGCATTGAGCCATTTAAGTCTGTAAATGCAGTAGCAGGAAGGAGACAACACCCTGCTTGGGCCTAACTTGTGCTACAAGGAAACAACTGGAAGCTCTGCAGAAGAGGTTACCCATGTGCAAAATGGTTGGGGCAGGCAGTGTCTGTTTGGTACATTGCCTGAATCTTGCCTCTTGCACAGCCATAATAAAACTGATGAATAATAGCAAGTTGACCTTAATGCACATGTATAGTTTCAATCCTATGTTAATCCAAGTGGTGCTGGCTATAGTACCTGAGAAGGAAGGAGAAAAAAACTGACTCCAAGCTAAACAAGTCTTTGCTCCAGAAAGGTAATTAACAGCTTGTCTCCATGGTACCTTTATCACAAAATCAATAGTAGTCTGTTCTCATTTGCCATGTTCTTTATTTTGTGTGGCTTTCACTGTTTATAAAAATGTTTGTGGATTTGGCTGTTAGACTCCCATTGGAAATATGGGCCCCAGTGAAGTGCATCACTGACAGGCAAAAAATCTGGCTCTGTCCAGTGAATTTGGCAAATAGCTGTTTCAGGCCTGTACCTTACCTTCAGCTTTCAGCCTTTCTCTTCATGCTCCCATTGCTGTTGTATCTTGTGCTGTTAGAGAAATCATATAGGAATTAGGGCTTTTTATTTATTTTTTGAACTTCAGCAGGCAGACACATGTTTGTTTAGTTTGAATCTTCTGTGTACTGTGATAGCAGCTGAGCTAAGCACTAAAGATTTAGGCATAAACTCAGTGGCAGAGTGTAGAAAGGAGGTATTTCTGTGGCTGTGCACACTGAATTGCTGAGGCTTGTTTTAGGATTTTCTGAAATGGGTTAGGATACCTGAAGGGGTTGCAGGGAAGAGATGGATAATGGGGACCTGGGAACCATGTGGTTAAATGCCCCTCTGCTTCCATTCTCAATATATACATGTATTGAAAAAGGATGTTTATCCAAAGGAAGACCTGGCTGAGAAAGTTGACTTTCTCTTACATGAGTGCTTAATTCGAGACCAGTTTGTTTTTACAAGTCTTACAATGGATAACTCAGTCTGGAGTTGATGCAGAAATTACTGGATAAATTTTTGGCCTGTTATGCAAGAGGACAGACAAGGTGCACCCAGTATTTTCTCCTGATCTTAATCTGCAGGAGCATTCCTTAATCCCCTGGCTGCCTTGTAGCAAGTGTAGAGTGTACCTCTTTACCTTTGTTTTATAGGGAAAAAGACTCCCCCTCTGACAGCTTGCGCTAACAGAGGATTCAGAAAGTCTGATGTGTCACCCCTTGCATGATCAGTTAGAGTCCTACTTTTTTCTCTACACTTGGCTTGGCTTCTCCAATTTTCCTTCACCCTCCTCTACAGGGCTGGGATAAGAAGGGACTTGAAAGCAGGGTATATTCCTTTATCCATTAACTGCATCCCCACAGAGCAGAACTGCCTGGGAATGCGGGATGGGCTTCCACGGTGTTGCTGTTTATCCCTCTTGGTGACTGCCTTTTGCCTTTAGACAGCTTCTCCATCCACCCTTCTGAGAAGACAATATGGCAGGGAGTGTGTTTTATATAACGTACAACATACATGGCCAAGTCCTCTTGTTACTATCTTCTTGTCCACTTTTTTCCTGCCTAATAAAATTTCTAGGTGGTGAATTGGAGAAGAACTTAAAGGAAAAGCCTTGTTATTACAAAGGGTGCTGACAAGCATCAAATAGCTGTCCCTAACCAAGCAGAAGAGCTTTGTTATGGGGCCTCTCTTCCCTTATATGCAGTATGCCCT
>JAVCKT010117681.1:0-21369 GCA_032273925.1 Rhynchotus rufescens
CTCTGCCCTTACAATAATTGTGATGTTACCTCAAAACTATTACCTTAACTTAAAAAAAAAACCTTTATTTTATCTGAAGCAGAGAAGAGATTGATTTGATTACAATACAAACCTCCTACAAAAACAGCACATAAAGCCAAGACAAACTAGGGTAGTTCATTACACGAATTTCTTGGAAATGTTCAGTATGTGCTTTTGCAATCAGTACTCCCACAGAATGCTACAAAGAAATAATTAATAACGACCTCTCTCTTTCTTTTAAGTGACTGCATTATGCAAAGAAATGTCTTTCCGTATTTTTAAAAGCTTTGTTCTTTTTAAAGTCTTGGTTAAAAAAAAAAGGTCATATTTTCTTGAGGCCAGAAGCCAAATTACCTTTGTCTAAGTTTGCTAGTAACATGCCTGAAACAATGCATTAGCCATTTAATTAGCCTTTTAATACCTTAAATTCAACCTTAAGCCCACGTTCTACTTAAAAAGCAGCCAAATGCAACAGTGCAGGAAAGAGCACCTTGGCTCTGCCTCTCGACGCCCTCGATGCTACAGGAGCAGGAGGGAGCTCTGACTTGCATCATCACAAATTTTCCTAGAAATCTGCTGCAGAAACATCCAAGATACCCTGCCAGATCTGGAAAAGATTTGCAACTCCCATCGATTACACTTTTTTTTTTCCCCCTCCTTGAAACTGATTTACAGTACTAACCTTCATAAGCAAACTAGTTCATATTCCTAGTTAACCAACTATACCCTCCTATAATTCCAGGTACAGAATGGGAAGAGAGAATGAAAATGAAATGTGGTAAGAAAAGTCATTCCATGTTAGGTGGTTCACACAATGATACTCCCAGAAGAACAAACTCAAATTATTTACTGGCAACAAATTGCTGACATTTTCAGGTTATTACTGGTAAACACAGACTATTATAGTGCAATATTTTCATCATACTTAATATTTTTCACTAACAGTGGTGCAGAAAAAAGTCCCCAAACAACAGCTAACATTAAGAAAGCATCATATCACACACATCCAATTCCTGCCCTTGGAAAAATACCTGTGACACAAGTCTGCTTGACAGACACAGAGCTGTTTCCATACATCTCTACACAAGATCATGAGGGCAGAGCACCGAGCTGGTAGTTAAGAGACATCACTTTTATCCCTGGCTTTGCCACTGACCTAAAGCATAACCTCATCTGAAGTCACCTGACCTAGAGCTTCTCTTCCCATTTTCTTCCCCAGCATTTTTGTCTGCTCTGTTCTCTGCATTAAAGAGCAGTCAGTATGTGCAGAGGAAAGATATCAGTCCCAAAGGGACCAAGCTTTTACTTGGGGACGGGAGATTTGACTATGAGCAACTCCCGCCTTGAGCACAGTTTACGTAGCAGAAAACTTTTCACATTTATACACACTTATTTACCCACTTCACATTAACCTTGACCCAGCACTTTATCAGGATCTCACACCCTCACCTTCTTCGGGCAGCACTTTTAGGCTATTCTCCTGCAGGCTAAGGAACTGAAAGAAGCAATTTATTTTTGAGGGAAGATAAGGCAAAATAAATCCTTCCTGGGGCTCTTCCTGAGGCACTGGCATCACATTTCCCACCAGCAGCCTGATGGCCACGAGGTGCTGTTTGCCTCAAGGCGCTGCTCCATCGCGGCGCTTGCAGGTTGGTCTCTGCACGTCTGCAAGGCCCCTGCCTTCCCCCACATCTCACACGCTCGGAAGAGCTATGGGGACAGGAATCACCTCAATGCACTGTTCTGGTCACTCCTACTTGCAACACGTTACTCAGTAAATCAGCTTTGCCCTCTCCTTTCAAGAGAGTGTCATGAAAAGCCTTTCACACCACAGAACATGCAGGGAATTATTTTTCTTTAGCTTCAAGGTTTCCGTGAGCAGCAAAATAGCTTTTGCTGCTATTGACCAGCCTAATAACTAGCACATACTCTTAGACCCCAAATTTTCCAAATAGACAGGAGAAATAGGCTTCCAGGTGTCCATTACAGGTTTATGGAGTGAAGACAGGATCGCTTCAACCGACTCCAGCAGCACTGCAGCCCGTGCACTGCACTGAGGCTAACACAAGCTCTTCTCGAAGGCAACACACACCGAGATACCCTGATACAGTCAGTAAGAGAGGGGTTTTTTTTCTCACTGCTTATGTTTTCACCTCCTGCCTCAGCTAGTTCACTCGAGTGAAGTGAGTCATCATCGCCTCGCCGCCGCACTGTTACAGAACAAGTCCAACAATAGGGAATATGCACTAAATACATCATTTTTTGTTTTCCAATTTACCACCTTCAACCTGCACGGAAGACCTACAAGCCTCTTGCCACCTTTGTAAGATTAATGTTAGTTTAAGGAAGATCAATGACACCTTAGCCACCAGCTAAGGGAAAAAATCTCTCATTTTTATATCCGACTTGCCAGTTTGTCGCTGGTAAGAGTGAGTATGCATTTGGGCCTGATAGGTTCATAAATACAGCGAGTAGCGACTGAAGCAACACAGCGGAGCTCCTAAAACGCTCTACTTTTATCCCTGCTTCTTCCCCTCTTCCTACCTCCGGACACCTCCACGGCCTCTATAAATTCAAACAGAAGATGAGCAAGTTCTCCTGCAAAATGATGTCCCTCAGTTGCCTCCCCATGACACAGATTAAGCCGGTACACAGCCTCCCACCATCTCCTGGGGGCTTTTAGCAGCGTTTTCCCTTTTTTTGTTTTCCCCTTATAATTTCTCTTTGAAGAGGGTAAGTTTGGCTGGCCTTTACTAGCACAAAAATGAGCATCTTTCCTCCTCACTACAGAGCACTGTTACAGTCAACCTATAGATTTATTTTTAATCAACTTTTCACTTTTCAATTAGACCAAAAATGCAATTTTTAAAAAAACTTTGGAGTGACAGGACGTCAGACTACAGTTTCTAACAGTGACTGAGGAGAAAAGTAAGAAAGTAGAATCACTTGCTCATAAAAGCCAATGTGCACATGAGAAAGGCAGAAGAGAGAGCAAACATGATAAATGGGTAATCTCCAGTAACAGAGAGCTCACTGATGTTAGTGTGGAACAAGGCAGTTTTTCAGACCAGGAACATGGACGTTAGGAAGCTGACAGCTGTTAAAGGGCAGGAATAAGAGAACAAAAAGGAGTCAAGTCCTGATATCATTTGTATGATTAATTACCACTCAAAACTGCACAGGTACCTTCCCTGCTGTATTTTATTATACAACAAACAAACGCTTTGATACTGAATAATATTTTGAAATTAAATGAAGCTTCCGCAGTTGGAAATTTCTCTCTGAACAAAGCATCACTGGTAATTTTCTATACCAAACTAAACTCTGTTTTCCAGAAAAGTTGCTGGAAACATGACTTGGAGGATTTTCTATACTGGCAAAACTGTGTTGCTACTTTTCTGAAATTTTTGCATCTACTCCACTCAGTTATAATCCTGCTGAACTTCTTGCTAAGCTTGCAATGCCCTCAGTTAACATAAACCGCAGCACGCCTCAGGTTAGAAGTAGAGGAGATTGCTCTACATCCTTATTTTCACAGACATTTTTTTTAATATAACTGAAGGACAAATACTGATCTCTGTCTGTCAGTGGCAAAATCTGCTTTTTAGGGGGCCAAAAGAAACACAGTCAAGATTACTATAAGAAACATCACACTGTCGGATTACATTTAGTTCACACCGTTTTATCTTTACAGGAGCATCACGGCAGTTATCAGATAACAAGGAAAATTTCTTGGAGGGGATTTCTTGGGGGATGCTATGCGAAATGTGCAAGTTCAACTTCTGCTCCCATCTACCCACCAATTTTTAAAAGACACCATAAACTTCTTGCAACAAGGCTTGTAAGTCTGTGTCCTCATCTCCAGTAAGGATTTTCGTGGGTATTACAAGAGAAAAGTCAAAAAAAAAAAAAAAAAAACCCACAAAAGAACAGTGATTACATTTCTCAGCAGTAACTAACTGCACAGTAAATGAAGTTTCAAGAACAGATGTATTCCTGGACAACTGAATCAAACAATAAGCAAAAAATAGCAGAATATACATGTACATGAGAAAGAATCTTATATCCTTGAAGATTAATTCAGCTATTTGCTTACGTTCTTCTTTTTTATTAACTCTATAGGTTTTCATGTTGCTGGGAGAACATAATAAATCATGTCCACTGTTAAAAGGTATGGTAATGATCATGAGTTATTATTTTGTTATTTTGATAACATAATTGTTCTCAAGACACCACAAATGCACATAAAAAAAGAGAAAACTGGCCAAACTAGAACTCTCTAGCAAAGCTGCTTTGCTAAGAAAGCCCCTACTGATGCACCCCATTTTTCTGGCCACTTTTTGTTTCTGCTGCTTCCCATTTCGGTAACAATCCACATCCCTCAGCAGCTGCCCTCCCCTGCACACATTTCACAACTTGCAGAATGCTGGATTGCAGTCACCTCACTTTGTAGCATCAACCAGCCTCCTGGTTTGATCCTTTGGGCATAGGAGAAGAAGGGTTCTTACCTCTTAGCCTCTTTTAATTAGCTGCACTTGAACAGTTCATTAGACTCGACAGTCCTGATTTACAATTGACATTAAATAGAAGGTTTTTAGCCATTTACAGGGGATGAGAAACTCTAATTTTCAGCTCTCGGATCAATAGCTGAATTAAGCACAGATTTCCCCTGGGAGAACGTGCTCCCTTTCCCAGGATCCAGTTTGCCTCTCCAGGTGCACAGGTGAGCCAGGCTTCCCGGGGGGAGGACACCTCACCTCCTGTCTGCTGCAGCAACAGAAGAGATGCCCAATATCCCCCATTTGGTTTGGAAGGGGAAGAAGTGCTGCGAATCACTGCTATCCCAAGCACATTTGGGGAGCACAATGCCCTCCAAGGATATACCACCCAAATACACACTCTAGTAGGCTTATACCTACTAATCATGGGTATATTAAGGATTAGGAAAGCATAAGAAGATAATACAAACAGGAAAGGGGGGGTGCCTTTTGCTATTTTTTTTTTTAATATATATAATTTCCTATAGTGCACTGCAGAATAGGGCTAAAGTTTCCCTGTATTCATATTCAAGCAAGCTAGTGGGACAAGCCACCTCAATCCAAATGAAAACCACCACTTGACTTGTCATTTCCAGTAACTGCATTACTATCTCCATCCAACTACACCTCAAACGAAGTTGATCAAGATGAATGGAAAGCTAAATGTGAGATTCACCTGGTAACGTGCACTGCTCCGTCTTGGCACTCCTCAGCAATCAATTCAGCTAACACTTCACGGAGGCTGGACACTGCGGTCTGAAGCGTAAAGCTCTGGTTCCACCCTACGTGGCTTCTTATTAAGAGAAGTCCTTAACACAAGAGAGGGGCAGCCTGGCAGAGGAACGTACCTCATGCTCTCACTACTGCTTGATGTTAACAGAACGTAATGTTGCCCAGCATATATATATATATATATTATATATATATATATGGAGCATATCAATATATATATATATATATATATATATGGAGCATGTCCATATAATCCTTTCATATCAGCCCCTTTGCAGCTTGAAAGCATAATCCAGGGGAAAGAGAGTTTTATTAATACAATCACCATGCTTCTCTTCATCACGCAGCGTGCAAGTAAAACAGGACCTTTACCGCAATGTGGGAAGAATTTAAAGCTGACCTTTAAGAACAGTTTCCTTTGCTTACAGATTAGAAAAAAAATGCAGAAAGCCTCAGTTGCAGGCTGTATTTTTAGAAGTTATCAAGTGGGCATTGCTATGTACTCAAGGAAGAAATGGGACACTGGATCTTGAGCAAATATACCCTTCCTCAAAGACAGCAGGTGTTGAATCCAATTAGATACTGAGTTCAAATATTCCAAACAGTAAAATTATTTTGCTTCTCAAAGATGCTCTCTCTACTAGCCAGGGCAGTATTTCCTTAGCTGTCAAGCTGCTACACTTCTTGAACTTTACCTCTAGAGTAAAATAAAAATAATGGCAAAATTAAGCTCTAAAGCTTTTGTGACATTTCAGGCCTCCGGAAAACATTGCACAGGAAGCAAGAAATCCCATTTTCTTTTTTTTCTCCATAGCTTTAGGTACGTCATTTCTTATAGTCCAAAATGAAAACAAATGACATAATTTTAATGTTTCAGGAAGGACACAAGAAGGATTATGTATTTAATGAAAAACACTTACGAAATCTCATTAAAAGATCAGCAGCCACTGCATCGGTTGGGATTCACTCCACATGAGCCAGATCACTCAACCTCTTAGCCTTTGCAGTCACACACAGGGAAAAACGTGCCCCTGTCAACCATAGGGCCTTTTAGCACCATTATTGCCTTTGTATCTAAAAATGAAAGAAATTCTTATCCATCATCTGTGTGCTTCATATATCTAGCCACATTATTTTAGCTTTTTTTTTTTTCCCCTCCTTTTTTAAAAGAAAGCTTTAGGGAATTAGTTGTGAAGCAGACACCTGCAAATGCATAAGGAAATATCAAAGGGGATTTCATGTGCTCTTGAGGGGAATGAGTCTAAAACCCAAAGGACACAAAAGATCCAGGAGGATTCTTCTCAGAGGAAGATGAACTGCTGATGAAGATTAATGTTTGACAAGAAAAAAAGGCATTCATTTATTTGAGCATTCGAACAAATACCAATATATCAATGAGTGGGAGCAGACTCCATCATGGCTAGGGCTTTTCAATGCAGAAAACTGTCCTCCCAGTTAAAATAACCAGGGCAAATTTTTATGTACTTAGACATTGAGAGTATTTCTGATTCACTAATAAAGGAGGTGACATCTTCTGTCAATGTCATCTGCGACAGTCGCATGACAGTAACCTAACGTTAAGCTTTTGCAAGCATACACACCGCAATTACAAAGTGCTACTGTTCAATGTCTAGACCCTAGGGACAAGAGCTATGACTAAAGATAGCCCTCACCAAACAGATTTAGGCACTCATAAATCTGTTTCCATGGTCTATGAGAACATCATCATCTCCCATTTCTCTAAGATAAAGAAACTGCCTTAAAAAAAAAAAAAAAAAAAAAAAAAAGGGGTCATGCTTCTCTATCACTTCATTAATGATTATAGTGTGGTTTGTGGCAAACAGTCAAAGGAAAAATCATGTTTCCCATCAGGGATCAGTGTTTCTGAACTGAAAATGGGAATTTCGAGCCCTCTCACTGCCAAACGTTTTTCCAGAGGGAAGTGCAGTGTAAAAGAGGGCACCCTCCGGAACAGCGCGGATCCCTCAGCAGCAGCCTGACATGCTCTCCAGAGCTGCTGCACGGCTGCATGACGTGTCCTGACAACTACAGCCTAGAGGGAGAGGTTGAGGAGGGGAGCAATATATCTGAAACTCCGACTGAATGCTTCAATATTGAACAGAATATTCTTTTTATCTTATTTTGGCTATGTCACATTTTCTTCAATAGCTTTGTAAAGTTTCCACGCACCCAGACATCTGAAAGCTGTCTCAACATATGCTGCATCCCTTCATAAAAAAAGAACAATGTTTTTGTTTGTTTTAAGCTTTTTCTTTTCTTTTTATCTTCCCAGAGGCTATACAGTGTGCATCATTTTCAAGATAACCTGACTTTATTTTATGACCTGGATACCTCCTGTGTATTTGCAGTGGTTGCTGACCAGGTCCAAAAGATGTAGCTCCTAATATACACTCTGGAGAGTCAAGATTGCCTTGCCCATTATACACATAATCTGCTTTTTTTCCAGGTAGCTCCCCTTCCTCTTCAAGCTCCACAATTCCTTGTTTGAAAGAAGCTCCACTGAGAAGTCACGCATGCCAAGCACTGCTGTGCTGTAAGAAGACAGCGGGCACAAACTCTGCAGCACCTCAGGTCCACACAGACACTGCTCCCTGAATGGCAAGGAGAAATAAAACTGAAAGCCATATACACTACCACCTAAATGCAGAGCAGGATGCATGCTCGAGTTGCACAAAGGCACGCGGGAATGAGTAAACGGCGAGTAAACACGGAAAATATCCAACTGCTCGAACAATAAGCGGGAAAATACCATCATACCAGGGCTAATGGATCAAGAAATTAAGTGCAGCTTATTCTTTGCAATAGTTTATACATAGAGTTATACTCCCTGGGTTCCATGTGAAACTGTGCCTGTTAATAATGCCCCATTTCATTTAACAAGCTTGCTCCTCCAAGTATGTGCGCAGAAGATGCTGAAATCTGGTGCAGAGAATAATACTGCTGCAGAGATTAATGTAACCTCTGAAGGGCCACAGGCTCTTTTAAACACAAATATCATTGACATCTGGAAGTGTTTGTTAAAAACTGCAGACTGACAGAATGGGGACACACAAACATATGGCTAAGGAGAATAGATGCAGTGATGGTGTGTGCATTTGCTTATTATTCTGTTATTTAAAATGGATCACTTGAAGCGCATCTTTTTCTCTATTTTCACAAATCAGTTTTCTGCAAAGTGTTTGCTGTAATTCGAACGAATGATAATTGGACTTAGCATTAACATAAAAACACACCCTTAAATGCTTCTCCACAGCCTGATATTCTCTTCTTGCAAATTACCAAGTTATTTCTTTCTCACTTGCGAACTTGGGTCAAAAGCCCTTTCAAGCCTTCATAAATTAAAAACTCCTGGAGCCGGGAACCCGTGGCCCTGCAGGGAACCTGTTTCCCAGATTCCACGCGAGGGCAACGCCGGAGGTGTCCGCAGGGTGACACGGATCAGCGGGAGCGACAGCGGCGGCACACGGAGCGGCTCCGGGCTCCGCGCGGCTGCCGGGACGGCTCCCCTCGCCCGGCCCGCTCTGCCCTTCTCCCAGTCCCACCAGCATTTATACAAAGCCCTATCTGGGCTTGGCTTTCCTCATGAATTTGCTTTTACATCTCCTGTCTCCTCCTGTCCCCTCTCGCCGAGCACTCAGGGGGTACCTCGTTGTCACCTCTCTCCTCACATCATGCCATCCAAAGAAATTCTCTCAAGCACAGAATAGATTTCTGCACGTTCCAAGCAGCAAGACAAGCACAGTAAGGATCTGCAATAGCATAAATAATATATGCAGCTTATGTCTGCAGGAATTTACTTAAAACAACAGCAAAATTTATTTTCTCTTGGTGCCCTTAATGTCAAGCCCAAAGCTTTTTATCTAGATACGTACAGATTCTTCAAATGCCTAATTTTCTGAGATTCAGTGACTATGTCTACAATGAGAAACTATGCAACTTATGGAAAGTCAGCATTTGGATTTGCAGTACAACCATTCTGAACAATTAATTGTAGGAAGAGTATCAGGCACTAATTAGCCACTACTTTTCTAAAGTAACTGACGGTACAAATACTTTTCCTGGATTTCTGCAAGACTGATTAAAAATTCATCAAAGCACCGCACATACAGCTGGGCTTCGAAACGCATTATCAGGCTCAGTTAGTACAGATTTCCCTGCCCATTTTTAGCCCCACTGCCTAAGGAAGAGGAGACTTGCGCTGTATGTCACTGAACCTCATGGTAGCCCCTGAGCTTGCAAAGCTCCTGTCCTGCTCCCATCAAAACCAGAAAAGGGTTAACAGTCTCAAGTATAATGCATTGCAAATTTGCAAACTTCCTTTCCAGGCAGGGTAAAGAGAGAAATTAGTGCTTTTCTTAGAGAAGGCACCCATGGCTCAGGCAGGCTGCTTGGAACGACTTCCTGTACCCATTGCTCTACTTAAAAACTCCTCTTTTCAGATCAGCATCACTTAGTTTAACAGCCTGGGCAAAATCTTGTCTACTTACAAATGCTACAGAGATGACTTTAAAACACTTTAGGACTTTAGATGCTACACCAATGACAAAAGCCCAAGCCAAAATACCTTACAGCTCCATCAGCTGTTGAGCATCATAGTCTACGTGTGAATTTTATAAAAGCCCCAGTCAATCCTGTGGACTAAATAGCAGCATGAAATGCAAGTAAGTGTTATCTCTAGCTGTCCATACCTGAAGTTGGTCCAGCGAGCCTTTCTCTTTGTTATCATACAACTTGCTTTGTCATGCAAATATGTCCATTCATTTCTAAGTGAAACTATAAATATGTATAGGAAAGAAGGAGCAAGTGACTTCATTCAGGGCACTTCCACAGAGAGCCAACAAAACAAATGTTGGAATAACGCCTCCTCCAGAAGTAACCCTACATGAAGCAAGCACTGCAAAGTGCATTAAACGATGCAGGGCAAAAAACAAGCCAAAAAATTTCTTAATTCAACATCAGCATACCGTAAAACCACTTTCATCTCCGAGATGAAACTCTTGCAAACCAGCAGTCACCCCTCACAGGTAAGGTTCAGCACTCAGGCTAATCTGCCCCAGGCCGAGGCCATTTGCACTTTGCCTTGCCCTTCTTCACATCGTCTCAGTCAGAACTTGAATACTGCCCTCCGATGAGAACATGGAAAAACAACTAAAGCAGTCTGAATTAAATCGGGCACAAAACATTGCTCTGAACGTCTTATTTAACTAGTTTTAGCCTACAGCAAGCTTTTCCAGCCAAGCTATCAGCTCCTTAATAATAAGATGCCTAGGAAAGTGCTGACAGCCCCTCATCAAAGCGCACACGCCAGCAGAGAGCAGTCGGAGGGGGACGCACCCCGACACGCACACGCAGGTACCCTACACATTAACTCTGCGTCTCTCCACACGCTGCAGTTCTGTCATTTTCTGTCCACCTAATGACTTTGGCAATGAGCGTTAATGACCTGCTCATTAGCCAACATAAAATCAGAGCCCACCACCATGGAAGAGAGTTTGACTTGAACCAACGTGGCCGCAAGAATCAACTTCAAAGTGATACTTTTAGTGAAGGCTTTTGGAAGGGATTACTTCACCACAGGACTTTATTTTCCTGGATTTACTAACTTTTTTAAAAAAATTATTACAAGCATGTCCAAATGCTACAGGATTTCCTTTTCTTTGTAAGAGTCATTCTGCTAAAATAGGGACAAGGACATCAGCATATTTTTTTGGCTAAAGAAACATGTCAAAGCGTCTGGGATAAACAGAAACATTCAGGTGCTTGTTCCAAGAACAGACTCCAACCCAGGGTTGGATTTATGAGCTTCAAGCAACCTGGAGGGGAGGATTTGGGTTTTTACAACAGGGATTCTCAAGGAGCATAAATCAGAAACATCATAAATGTTTATGAAGTTTATGAAATTACTATGAAAACCCAAAATCATTGCATAATATCAAAATAGCAAATCAGCTTGCTCAGGGCCTTCCCTGGTCAGCTCTGAGGGTCTCCATGAAGGTGACCCTAGAGTTTCCTTGGGCAACCTGAGGACTCCTCAAAGTGGTTTCCTTCAGCCACAAATCCTCCCATTTAATGCTGCTGTTGCTACAGAACACGTAACAAAGCCTCCCTCGCAGGACTCTGCTCAGAAAAGCGCTTCAGTCCAGTAACAGGGAAGGCAGAAAGAACAAGAATATTGACTTCAGATCCCACACAGAATTTACCGAGATCTTTACAGAGTTAAATAAACTAATTGAAAAAGAATTATATTTATTACAAATCTTTCCAGAATTCTGAAATGCTTTTTTACTTTTAACTGTCTGTGAAACATCTGCTTTGCAGCCGGATAACCCAATTTGTTAGGCCAGTTATTGATCTCTGCAGAGCTCCTCTTGGGGCTGGGAGCCCAACCATTTTCGACCTCCATTATGCAGCCAAAGGAAATAAGTCTGGGTTTACAAGGGACTCCAGCCTCAAGTGCCTGCTTACTTGAAACATCATTTCTTCAAGGGAAATTGGTGGAACATTTAAGGATCTACTGTTATCCTCCACGTGAAAATCTTTTTCTTGAAGAACTGTGTAACATGTATAACAAGCTGCTAACCCAGACATCCCTGGATCCACTCTAATCTCAGTGCACTAACAAGGGCTCGATCTATCTCCCCATGTTAATAGGGACCAAGCTTTTCATGGCCCCATTAGGTCATGTTTTAGATAAAATAGCAGATAAATTAAGAACATTCCAACCACAGAAATTACAGGTTAATTAGAAAAATTATACTTCTAAATCTTACGGCAAAAAAGGGCTCCCAAATCCAAGAGCCCCACCACTGTCACGAGACCCTCACCCACCATTCTGGGTGTGCTTGCCTTATACATTTTGCCTCACGGTCTCCAGTTCTTAGATGCCTCTAAGAAGATCTATGGGTGTTCTACACACAGCCTTTGCCATGCCCAGTAAAGGATTTTAGGCCCCCCTCTGCTCTGGGATACATGTCATAACGATTTCTCTCTCAGTTTTGGACCTACACATTCCTTACTTTTTCTACAATTGCTACAATATCAGAATAATTTTCCCTATAGAACATCAGTTACCTCCATGGAGTTAGTCCCTTTTTGCGTCCTGTCCTCTTAGGATTTTAGCTCCAGTTAGTGTATTTTCTAACCTCCTCCCAGTATTTTTCAGAGCTCTTTTGCTAGGAATATAAGCACAGAAGTTTCTACTTGACCCTCTGCCTTCCCTTCCGACCTGAGGTCTCACTACTGGACTCACCTTTCCCTGGCCTCAGCGTATTCTCTCCGTGCCCACAGATCCCTGGGCCTGGGAACTCTTTAAGGATTTGTTCTGAACCAGCATCACTGGCTCAAGCTCAGAAATCTTTCTATCGCAGCTCTAAAAGAGCTGAAAAATATCCTGGACACACCTAAGCATTACTATAGAAACAGGAGTCTTCCATCCCCTGGGAAAGTGGTGAATAAAGGAGACAGAAGGTCAGACTGCTTATTTATTCCTAGAGCAGAGTTCATTAAAGCCTTCAACTCCCACCACGGAGGATCATCTCTGTAACCTACACTAATCAAATCTAACAGTCCACTTATTTAAATATATCTGCAATTGCAGCTGAAGCAGATCTTTCTTTTATTACAATTTTTGGGCTTAATATACTTGTTAATGACAGCCACAATTTTTGCTAAAACATGAAAATATAAAAAAAATCACAATCCATGGCATACATCACAGAAAATGAGGACAATCCCCTCACCCTCAATGCATGCACTTTACCAAGTTGCATGTTCACTAACAGCAACTGCTCAATTTAGCAGATAAACCTCAAAATCAGCAAGAAAAGTGCTGCTACAATTCAATTGTAGCATGATGAAGCGCTGCTCTGCCTGACCCAGTGTTTCCGAGCATCAGATAATAAACTAAAGCCATAGCACAAAATCTCTTTATTGGTCTAGTAAAAAGGAGCTGTAAATTACTATGCCCTAGGGACAGATAAAACTGGAGCACAGCAAATAAAAGCAGGCAGGAGGGCAGTTTGGTTTGATCCGCTGAACAGGTTTCGCTTACAGTTTTCCAGGACCGGACAGTCCCCCACTTTCACACAGCTGTGATGAGGGATAGAGAAGAAAAGACAGCAGAAACTTGGAGACAGAGCATTCAACTATAAAGGCGTTCTGTGCAGAAAACTAACAAAACCAGAGATTGCCTGTTAGTATGGAAAATATGGAAAATGGAACTCTTTAAAATCTACTTTTGCCAGTCCGAGAATGCCTTTGAGACACTTGTTTTCTGAGGTATCACTGCCTCAGTGAACGCAGAGCCAGTCGCTCTCTCGCAGTCACCAGGCGATGCCCGTACTCACAGGGAGCCCAGGCGGAGAGCCCGCGCGCGCAGGCACCGCTCGCGCAGCCGGGCACCGTGCCCGCAGGCAGCTGCTTGCTGCAAACCCAACTTGAGGCTGCCTCGCTTCCACCGCCTGCTCTGCTGCGGCCACGCAGGCACTGCTTGTCCTTGGCTACTAGGAAACATCTCTTTCACAGTAATTCATTGCTTTAACAGCTAAAAAACATCCCACCAAGCTTAACTGCAATGCAGCTCCTTTCCAGGGTCCCATTTAGGGGGCACGGTGGACAGAAGAATAAAGCGTCAGTCACTGTGCCTGGGGGGGACACAGGATCTTGATCTGCCAATATATTGCTGCATCTAAATTCATAGGCCCCATACAACGCTTTTTAAATCATTCCTTAGCTAAGCCACTTCTAATCTCCTGAAGAATTAATGAATGGTGGATTTCTGCTACCCATGACACGCAGGAATGATGCCCCATCATTTCACTTGTCAAAAAACGAAGCACTAACCTCCTACAAATCAGGAACTTCTTCCACACACAATACTAGGCTTTTTATATCAGAGTGTAATTTTTAACAGACACAACCAAGCAAGTTCAAGAACCAGAGGGTCTCCCTGCCCGGCCACAGCAGCGTCCTGTCTCTAACAGGGACACTGGGAGCTGCTGCTGGGGAGAGCACCCAAGAGCAGCCTCTGCGCTCTGCTTCTTCCGTGCCCTGCATGCTAGGATATTGGACAGAACATCCTTCCCTGTTCCCTTAGGATCTCTTTATGGACCTGTCATCCATGAATTTAAGCCCATTAATACAAAGTGCCTTTTAGTTAATCTCCTCATTGCCATATTGATAGGTAACTCCACATTAAGCCTAGGGGTTTTTAAAAAGCGGATTGCACTCGCTGCGTGGCCCTTCCTCAGGAAAGCTTCCAGATTAGTCTGCCAGAAACCACAGCCTGATAAACCCACGCTTCTGTCTCAGCCCATTTTCTACTGGCCTTTTTAAAGCTCTTCAAATATTCTGTCAAGATGGAACAGAGATGATATCCGAGACCAGCTCTCGGAAGCGCCGCCTGCTGCGCCGAGGCTCCGAGCTGGGAAGGGAGCGTCGCGGCGCCGGCGGCCCACACGCTGCAAGGGCCTTCGCCTGCACGAGTCGGCAAGAAAGAAGCCTCACCTTGGCTTGAGAGGTTATTAAACAGCCCTGCAAGAGTATTTCGCAGGAAAAGGCTTTCCATGCTGCACTATAAAATACGCACCACAAAGAGGAAAAAATGAATAGCATTTTTTAAAACTCACTGAAACAAAAGTCAAGTTCTGTTGTGAACACTTCAGTTCACAACAAGGAATGAGAAATGGGGAAGAAAGATAGATAATATTTTCATCCTTTAATATGTATCTGTGTTGCCTACTGATAACACTACATTGATTTGAGCAGCTCCTGACTTCAATCTAATTTACTGGCTGACGTAGGAACCAATTTATTTTATGTAAAATTCAACAGAAAGTTAGAGAAGACATCCTGAGAAGTATGCTAGAAAAAGACATCTACCTTCAAATGGCTGACACTGCTACAGCCATCTACAAAGCATTTCCAAGCAGTATTGACTTTGTAGATGCGAGTGCAATTCATTTAAGTGCTGCTCCATGGCACAGCCTGTTTACATAATTTTCAATAAGATAAAGAAGAAAAAACACTCTTTGTTACAGTAAATGACTTTGTAACAAGTCTTGCTTTGGAGAAATGCACAAATGCAAATCCTTAGATTTGTACAAAGCAAAAGAGGGGAACTTAAACACTAAGAACACCAGGAGAGCTTGTGATCCACACACATGGGTTAGCTAAAAAGCCTGGTCAAGCCTGTGCTCTGTGGCAGGCCTAGCTTAAGACACCCACCTCATGTCTTCTGTTTCAGCAGCAGTGCTGCAGAAAACCAGTTTCTCTAATGAAAGGGGATGTCCACACTTGACAGGAAGTCTATAAAATCACGCCATCTAGCAATAAAGGAAAGTATGAAGTCCTCCTCTTCAACAAACTATTTTAACATGTCTACAGTGTCTTGTATTTTTTTTTAAAAAAAAGAAATTCAATCAATACACAAAACTTTGCACTTTACATCTGAGAGAGCTCTATTTAAGGATACTACTTTACATTGTATTCATTGTGATTGGGTTTTTAACTCGATAACCTTTCTACATGATGAATAAATGGTGCTGTATCCATATACAGCCTAGACACAGACCCAGTCCCTCCTTTTGGTCAGTATGCTTCTCTAAGGATCTTTGGGCATTTTTAAAATAAGGTTACAGTTGACATAACTACTTTTCAAGGTGCATTTCAAAATCACTCAACACTTGTCTTACTTTGCAAGTCAGGGGTAAATCTCCCACTGAGCCCGAGAGCAGGAGAACCAGGACAGGACTAGTCGATACTCAGTCAAAAGCGAATTCCCTACCTCAATTCATGGCAATTAAAAATGGAAAAAGACATATCCTTTCCAGCAGACAAACGACTGCTCTATTATCCCTGATTTGCTTCCAAGCAGGATGAGCTGCATCCTGGCAATGGCAGCCACAGGTGCTGCACAAGGTGGGTGCCCTCCCCGCCGGCGCTGCTGCCAGCGCGCTCACCATCCCAACAGCCACTGAAAACCACTAAAACGGCTAAAATCGAGGGACACGAGGCTGAAAATCAGGTCTATGATTAATTCCATAGTAAGTAATTGCATTTTAAGTAATTCTATTAGCATGAAATTATACACAAAAGTTAGGCACACATGCAAGTCCCAGAAGAGACAAATAGTTTTCCTTTTTTCTTATTAAAACATTGACTGTACCTAATTCGGACAAAAAGCCATTTACTTTGAGAAAATAATATCCAGGAGCCCTTATAAAGTGTAGCCCTTTATTAAAGGCATAAATTGGAATTCAACTCCCCGTAACCTTTACCTCCCACGACTAAAGGACCCGCCAAGCTTCCTGTCTGAAGCAGCAGCGCAAAGATTTGCCTCTCATTTACTGGGTGACTGACTAGCAGTTTCATTCATTATAATCGCAGTGGGAATTCTTTTTATTCTTTTTTATTCTTTTTTTTTTTTTTTTAATTCTTTTCTTTTTGTAATCTATGCAACATGAGAGATACTTCACCCACATAAGGGAATAAATTCCCGTAAAAGAATGCTTGCCTGAGCTGTCCACTTTTAATTTATTGACCATGTTTCAGTTATATGGGATGGTACTATGAATAAAATACAAAATGCTCCTCACAGGCAGTTCTTGATGAGCAAGTATCACCCAGCCATGGAAATGTCAGGCGTCAAGCCTAAGTTCCAAGCTGTGGGATGGATTTTCCTCATAGAGATAATACAGTCCTGGAGAGTTGCTCCCTAGCAATAAAATGCAAACTCAAGAAAGAAAGGACATTGTCCCTTCCTTGGTTTACCAAGCTCGGCTTGAGGCTATGCTGTTCTTGAGCAAGAATCATTTTGCATTCTTAGCTGACCCTAGCAGAATTACAAGAGCTTTTTTATTTGATTTGGTGGCCTAGTGACTAATTAATCCCAATCAGATGTTTCAAAACCAGGAATTCTACTTTCACTAGCCTTGGAGGAGAAAACAAGCAAACGAACAAACAAAATGCAGATTACAGTGCTGACACAAACAAAAGCCCACAATTTGTGCCTACAAACTTGCAGTTTAGCTTTTAAGTGTTCAACTGCCAAGTGTTTTTACACAGATGTAGTAACTAATTTTTTTCACAAGTTTACAGATTATAAAGAAGAACTTTCTGCTACTCTGAAAATGCAAGGAAATCACAACACTTTTCAGAAAGTAAAACGCTCTCCCACTTTCTGCTCTACCTACTTTGCTGCACTGAAAGGATTGGGATTGAAAAGCAGTGAAACAGAGCGCGATGTTGATCTTTTAATCACTGGTCCTCATAAACAGCTGCCGTTAAGGGACGGTGGCAACGTGGTGCGGATGCTTGGATTTCGAGGTCGGGATCTGTTCCACGGGAGCTGCCCGAAGTGAGCACCAGCTGTGTGAGCCGCCCGCAGCAGCGAGAAGCCAGGGAGAAAATGCAAAGCAATTAATTTGCAGTCAGCTTCTCCCCTCCACTAATGTGCATCTGTGAAAGGGAAGGGAACAAAGGAGGAGGAGGAGGAGGAGTGGGAGAGCTGCCTGTGAAGGCTCACTGGAAGCTAGGCTCTTGCATGGTAAGTTGTGCGTCCTACAAGGGAGCTTTCCACCCTGTCCAGACCCTCCTGAAGGAAACTGGGCAAGAAATAGATAACCGCATGCAAAGGCTGTAAGACTCAACTCCAACTCATTCCGTGGAGGATTAGAAAGAGAAAAGACCTTGTGTGCTCCTTTCAAAAGCAGGGCATTGTGGTCTACTCAGACAATAAAATAGGGAAGAATATGGTAAATTGCCGCCTCCGTTGATGCACATCAGCCTCGACAAACTCTGATTCAGAAGCTCTAGCAGCCAGTAAAGCTCCTTCTTGGAATAGGTGAAATGTGCAAAACACTGAGCTAGTTCTTATACTACCCTCCCCTGAGCTATATACTCACTGTCTTTCTGTTAATGCTGTGATTAGGACTTGAACACTGCCAGAAGTTCAGAAGCAGCAGGATGCTCTCAGGTAAGTTTTATGTTTCGTTCCACATTCAGAACTGTCCTTAAAAAGTTCACTCATCTCTTCCATATTCTAAAACAATGAAGTCTGACAGTCTAGAAGCTACTCAGAAAACAGTGGAACTGAAACAAATTCCTCAGAAACAAACAAACAACCCCCAAGCACCCCCTTCCGAGAAGTGTTAAAAGCATCTTTTTTTTCTTCTTCTTCTTCTCTTAACCACCTGCAAGAGCTGAAGAATTCAGTATTCACAGTCACAGATGTGTATTAAAATAAGTAAAAAACTTTCTTGTATTTGGAAAAATTCAACTTTCAAGTGGTAAAAAAAAAAACAAAACAAAACAAAACAAAAAAAAAAACAACTCTCCCCAGAATTTGGGAAATACTCATTTTAGCTCTGCAGCCATTCATGCAATATATGACTTCAGACATTTTTCCAGCCAGATTTTTTCAGATACAGAATATGCCATGTCCACAGAGTTTAACTGACATATTCAGACACATCATCCTACTTGCACATTTGTAGTATTTCAGAATATTCACTCCATGTTTACTGCAGAAGATAGATCCTTCTGGATTTCCCCTCTTTTCAGCCAGCAGTGCTTTGCTGAAATAGGTTCCCTAGGAATACAATTTCTATCAGCAAGCATTAACCAGCAGTTAATGTGCAGAGAAAGGTGATAACGATTTTCAAATCGCATTTGCTGTGGGCAGCATGAACATAAGCAAATCCATCCCAAAGGCTTTTAAACTCATTTCCCCGTCCCAGCGGACGCTAACTCGTATTTAGCACGCTGCTCTCCCATCAGAGGCACGCTGCTGGCCGTCCTTGAACACGGGCCCTTCGCAGAGAACACACGCAGCTTTTTTGCCCCTAAGCCAACAGGCTCAGATGGTGTTTCCAAACCCTTGGTGGAGTTTCTACCAACACCTGAAGTGCAAACCTGTCTCCTCTGACTGTGGATGCTTCTCACAACGCCAGTCCCGGACAAGGAGAGCGAGCAGCGGTGAAGGCACCAGCTCTGCTTCATGCCTTTCTCACTCGATGCAGACACCTCCTCCAGCGATGGCCAAAGCCTCTCCTTCTCGCTGAGATTTGCCTCCTCCATTTGGAAATGTCTCCTCAGTTTAACGATTTCAGGCCTTCCCTTCACTAAATGGGAGCAGTTCTTTTCTCACCGAGAACACTGCCAGGGAAAAATCTGGTTTTATACCACATGGAAGGCAGGCACTCAGTTATTTAACATATCTTAAGCATTACTTAAATGCTTAAGATAGTGTATGGGGCCTGTGAGACAGTCCTCTGTACTGACAATTGTCCTACATTAAGTTCCTCGGCAATTTCTTTAAAGACATTGAGTTATCTGCTTTTTGCTTGTTCTTTTCTCCCAGACCTTCTTTCCTACAGAGGGAGGACACTTTGGGAGGAGGGGGAAAGACAGACCTTTGTTTGCCCACAGTACAGCGCAAGAGAAAGCTTTAAAGAGTCACAAGTATCATTGACATTTTTTCAAGTAAGAAATTTAAATCTTTAGAGAGATTACATGATTTCCCGAAGTCTCAAAGCACGATAATAGTTGAAACAAGAACCAAACTACATTAGTCCATGCATTACTCCACTCCCCATTTCTAACGCCTAGTCTGATTTAACTCCTCGTCTCCTAATGCTCATCCCAGGAGCTAGCTCCGGCTCGGAGAGGCAGCGTCCTTGGAACCCCAAGGCCGACGGGGGTGGCAGGGGTGGAAGCCACGCGTGGCTGGGAGGCGGGAGAGTCCCCGGGGAGGCCTCATCTCCCGCGCACCCTTCCCTGCCGCCCGGCCCTCCCGCTGCGGGTCCGTGGGCGCTGCCAGGCTGCAGTGCCTGCACCGCCACCCACCAGGCTGCCACCCCAACACCGGGTCACCCCGTACGGCCACTCGAAACTACCGTGGGAACGCACACGGGAAGTACAGGCAATCTGCTAGAAGAAAATATTGCTACATCACCGACAAAAAGGAGATGGTGACAGAGCAATAACACAAGGGGGACATTTGCCTACTAAGAAATTGCCGGGGCCAACGGTTTAACATGTTCTGCTTGCAATTCTGAGACTTCTGATGCAATTATAACACATCAGCGCTACTTAAAAATGTTTTCCCTCCTTTCTTCCTTCCCCGCGCCCGAGCCCCAGGAGCAGAAAGGCAGCTGCCGCGAGCAACGCGCAGCAGGGCCGCGGCTTCCCGGCGGCGCTTCCAGCCGCGCATCCAGGGACACCGGGAAAGCGCCGGGGGAGCGGGGCAGCAGCGCCGAGCAGCCAAGGGGGGCAGCTACGGCCGCGAGCGACCGCACAGCACGGCGGCGCTTCGCAAACCTCCTTGCGTGGGGCGCGTGCCGGTGCGCCACACACGGCAACGTCCGGCCCTCCAGGGAAATCAAGGCACTACTGAATACTTAACCTTATTATTTTACAGCGCTTTAAATAAGGCTCTGCTCTTCCAAAACTCCAATAAATGCTCTGGCTGATCGGGCTGCTCAGGTCAATAACCCTGCACGGGGCTGCAATGAATTTTACCCAAGTACAAACAGCACCTCCCCTCTCGCGGCCACTTGCCCAAGCTCTGTGCAGAGCTCTGCCACCAGCTCCGACTGCAGCGACGAGGACCATAACGAAGGAAGAGCAGGAAACACACTACAGATATTATTGTCCTTTAACAGGACAGTTCATTCTTTTACTTGTGAGAGTCTAGGGGTTTTTTAAAATCATTTATGGCTGATAAAACATTTCTCACAAGGTGTGTTACTATATAACTGACATGCTAAAGGGTTTTATTTTTCCTTGTATTTATTTTATAATGAAAACCTCAAAGTGCATAAAGTCCATCACTGACGCTAATCCAGAAAAAAAGAAGTGAAGAAGGGAGGGAACAGGCTATAAAACAGGATACAGTAAGGATAAATGCTAAACCTCATCATAAAGTTCTTCTGTGTAAGAACTGTGAGATTTGCACTTGCCTTCTCTCCAGATACCACTGCCCCCAGAACTGCAAACATGCTTTAAAATCTCCTATTCGATGTTCTGGGTTTTGTTATACATTCAGAGCAGGTAGTCT
>JAVCKT010117695.1:0-11448 GCA_032273925.1 Rhynchotus rufescens
TTGGACCAATTCACATCCCGCCGTCTCCCGCTTCTCCCCACGGAATCCGCGCGCACATTTCTCCTGCCTGCCATGAATATACAGTGAATATACAAGTGCACGGGAGTGGGAGCACCGTGTTTGACCTTCGTCCCTTCTGTGGCATTCCTTGCAAAGAATGCTTTTCCCAAGAAAATGTTTCCAGTGTGTTGCGTATAGCTGAGATCTGAACTGTTCCCACACAAGCTTTTTGATTTCTTTAATTATCGCTGTGTTGGCCATGGCCTGTTCTTTGGGCCCATTGTGCTTCCCTCTCTCTGTGACCATAGTGGTGTTGCTGGAGCTCACGTGCAGCCCTCCTGACACGCTAGGAATTAGTGGCTGATCCCTCTGGGAGAGCAGGAAGGCTTGGGACTGAGCTCCGAGACGGGCAGAATCCTCCCCGGCTCTTAGGCACGTTCAATTTCTTTGTTCTTTTTCTTTTATTTTGTTGAATTTTTATCCATTTCACCTCTGTTGCTTTTGTTGTCAGCCTGAACCTTGGGCAAAGAAATTGTCAAACTCCAGCTCTTGTTCAATTCCTTTTTACCTGAATAATTTTTTTTATATACACATCAGTGAGGTCTGTTGATGTCGGTAGAGAGCCAGGAAAAATAAAAATCAAAGTTGTTTCTGAGAATCCTCCTGTTCCTCATTTGTTGATTCAAATTTTCCAATTTAATTTGTTTCTCCTTTATTCTTGGTTGCCTGTGACCTTGCAGAGCTTGAACGAAAGCAGCACTTCTCTTTGCCTGCAGGATTGGGTCGCTGGGCTCTTCATTAGTTTCCAGCGAGGGATCTGATATATTCCACCACATGCACCCATACTGTTAGTGTTGTCTTAATGGTATCTTTAGTCTTTGTAACTTTGCAATTTTCCTGCTGACATCAATTTTGCATTATTCTGAGTAAGTTTAAAAACAATGCTGAAGTCTTGGTATTTAATAATGTAGTAACAGAACTTTATGATCTGAAGTTTAGTTAAGCCAGTATTTAAACTCAGTGACAGTGTTGATATTCTACTAACATTGTCTCTTCACACATCTCTTTGCAAGACCCAGTTTGCCTCAAGCTGCAAATGGAAAATGCAGTTTTATTACAGCTCTCTTGGATTAGCTATACAGGAACTGCATAGGCGGACATTGGTTTTGATGAATGTGAGCAAGAGTTTATAGTAATATTTGCTATGTTTCCCTTCTAAAAGAAGCTAAGTAACAAAAAAGAGACACATTAAGATTAATATTAAGATTCTTAACAGATAATGCTAGAGCCTGGTCAGGATAGGATAGAATAGGATAAGACAAAGGTTAAAAGAAGAATTGAGACTGAAACAGTGAAGAATATCTGGAAAAGGCAAAATACAATTACAGCATTTCAAGAATATCTCTGTTCTGTGTACCTATACAAATCTTAATTTATTTAGCTTTGCTATGCCAAACTTTCCCATAGGAGCAAACTACTGGGACTTCATGGAATGTTGCAAGTATCTAGACTTTCATTAGAGCAAGAGTTAGCTTCCCAAATATTGAACATTTTTATTGAAAGTCTCATTTCTTTTGTGCTTCTGATGAAATAAAAAGAATATAGCAGCTGCTATTTACTGTATCTTTGAAATACACTCTTAAAATTTGAAGCATCAGTTCTGTTTGCTGTAAAAGGAGTGTGAGGTGAATCTTAATGGACTTTCAAAGTATTGAGTTGGTTCTGCATTGAATTTTATTTCCTAAAGAATGTAGAGAATTAGCACTTATGGAAAATGTTGGAAGTCTCTGTTAAAGCATTTCCTTGGTCTTAAGAGAAATGGTAGCATGGTATAATAGGCCATAATCTTTGCTCCCTTTGCCTTAACCATGTACCTCTTTATTCCTGACACCAGCTGCTAGCGCTGCTGGTGCCAGATGTTTCCGTGCTTTATTTCAGGAAGGCAGCACCAGGTGTGGGCAGGGATGGGCTCCTTGATCTCCAGCAGCTGGAGCAGGGCTCTGTTCCCCGAGCTGGGCCTGGTCCTGGCTCTGGCGGCTGATGCTGAGGAGCTCCTGGAGATGCCGAGGACGTTCCCTTCCTATGGGAGTGGGAGCCAGGGATGCCCAGTGGTGGCTCAGCTGCTCTTGGATGCGGATAAAGCCACATGAAGCAGCTTTGGGAATAGGGAATGGGGCTGCTGCTGGGGCACTCAATGGCAACGGGTGAAGACCTTCTCCCAGAGCTGCCATCAGGTTCCTGTTTCTGCTTCTTTATGGTTTTGTGGACTATTATTTTTCCTGATTTTATTCTGTTTTTCTGTAAAGAGCAATCTTTTGAAGAAGTCAAAGAAAAACATGGAACATTTCTGTAAAATTTATTTTACTCCATGTTACTTTTCCAAAGCTACCTTCCTCTGCTTTAAGTGCTCCTCACGTTAAGCCTGAAGTGTCTGATCTTGTTGTAAAGACAGTTGGCAAAAACCTTTTGCATCAGAAAGGATTCACGCACACAGCAATTTCGTGGCAGAAGCTGCTCTGAGCTTTAGCAAAGATGAGCAGAACTTCACAGGTGAAAAGGGGGAATAAGATGGGAATCAAACCGGTGATTTATTATAGCCAAGATTAATGGTCTGCGCTAGAAAGGGTATAACATAACAAAATGCAGTGGTATCATGGTCCCTAGCTTTACCCTTAGGTTAGCTAGAATGAAGCACATGAAAAAAAACTAAGAATATTAATACTCTGCCAGCAAGGTGGGAAATATTGTTGGTTCTGATGCAATTTACTTTCTATTATATTCATTTGTTTTTATTGCAATTGATTGTTTTTGCTATTAAGCAAACCAGCGAATTATGGATCCATTATTTGTAATTGCATGATCTAAACCAATGGTAAAGAAATCACAAGGGGGAACTTTTTTGTGGCCAAATACTGTGTCTGTTGCACATGAGCAGTCCTACAGCAATCAATCATGTTTTGTTTGTGTAATTGCCTTAAAAACAAATGTTTCATTCACAGAGACTAGAACAAAATTTTGGTGGGACCTCTTCTTTTCCTGCTGAAATGAATGGGAGATTTGCAGTTTATTTCATTACAAGTACAATCTGCCTTATAATCTGCACTCAACTGTAATGATTAGTTGGAAACTTAAAATGAGTAACAGAGGCTGTATAAGAAATGCTTTTTCCTTTTTTTTTTTTTTTCTGTCTGCAAGAAAGGAACAGAAAATCATCATATGAAAAACATAATGCACTGGGAGATATCTCCCTTTGCGTTTTGTCTCTGATCTTTTGCCTTGTTTTTAAGAGAATGGAAGGAGAAAGCAAATAGTCCCTTTAGATGTGTGAGCTTCAAAAGAACTGTAAAAATGAACTACTAGTGACAAGGATCTTAACAACAAACATAATAATAAAAAAAGAATTGCACTCATCTTTCCTTAAGAGGAAAACCTATTGGAACGCTTTGGCTCGCATTAAAAAGTTCACTTAACGTGATCCAGGAAAAATATGAATTTTATACTTATGGTAATCAGAATGTTAAACGCACTATATGGAAATTTCTCCTTCAGCGCCTTGCACTGTTCAGCCCCTTCTGGTGAGCTGCATTTTTTTTGCTTCTTTTTCCTGGTTAAAAAAGAAAGTCTGCCCTGAGGTAGGGCTTCTGTGAAATACCTTTTTTTCCCCCCACATATTAAAAATATTCTAAAAGACATTATATTTAAAAGGGTAAAAAAATTCTATATGTACAATTCATGCAATACATATAATTGTGAAACTTCCCAACATCAGGCTGCAATTTGGTCTTACTGGCACCCAAACCAGCATGTTTAGGTGTCCTGTTGGGCAAATCCAATGAAAAGCCCAACACGTTTGATCTCTTGGGGCTGGGCCCTGCAAACCTTTACAGTCCTTTTCATCACCTCTCCCCTTTCATCCTTTTCTAAGTACAGAATGACCTTCCAGTCTCGAGTGAACTATCTTTGTTTGGCTCCTAAGCAGGACAGTATTCCAGAGAGACACTTAATTTAGGAATGGTGGATAATGTGAGCGTGCACTTTCATTAACTTCAGTCAAAGTAGACTTAGTTATTTGTGAGTTTGGGACTGAGTGTGAGTAGCTGGCTTCAGACCTGACAGCATCGAATGGTCCTTTCCTTTACTGGGGGAAAATGGTGGCTGAAATATAAAGCTGTCTGCAGGACCCTGCATGCAGTATGCATTGGTACCTACCATATAAACATAACATACAGACCATATTTAACCTGAGTTTCCATAACTGGAAAAGAAAGGTAGTAAAGAGACCTCTGAATTTCCATGTTGGTGCTTCTTGAGCTCTGGTTTTGGGTTCTGAGGGAGATGACAGGGCAGTATGCTGTGAAGCTCCTTGACGATCTGAATTCTGGAAAAGTGTGGATAACAAGGCCAAATACTAGTCCTAGAATAGACCGTATTCTAGTCTTATTTTCCACCAGTGCAAATCTGAATATCTTTAGTGAGGTTTAGTGATATTAAATGCATTTTGCATGCAGTAGCACCAGGAAAGAACTGCAGATTTCAAACCAGTGCCTTTGTCCTTCCTTAAACATTATCCATGCAGCCAAACAGCGGGCGGATGTGGATTTGGGAGCAGATGGGATGAAGCCACCTCAGTGGACAGCAAGCAGGAGCTGGTGCTCTGCTCCCTCCTTGTGATGAGGAGAACTCTGCAGCTGCAGGCTGATTTGTGCTGCCTTTATGTGCCCCGTCTACTGTGAGCAGCACAGAGCCTGGTGGTTTGCCCCAGAGGGAAGGTAGGTGGCCCCACCACGTCCTGCTGCTCTCCTCTGGAGGCCCAAAGTGCAGGTCCTGGGGGAGCATTCCCCGTGCTCTTGCTTGGTTCTTGACTCTCTTAACCTTGGTCCTGGTGCCTGCCCCACCTCAGCTTTAAAGGCTTCTGAGCGGAACCTCTGTCTCTTCATGATTTTATGAAGTCTACTTTTTTGGATAGCTGTTCAAAGGTTAATAGCTCTCAGCTATTGTAGAAAGCAGGATTCTTCAGAGGCCTTTCTTGTTGAATATAAGGGCTTCCTGATTTCTTCAATAAAATGCCTGTCAGGTTCAAAAAACATCTCCTAAATCCACTTGAAAAAACAGTCAAGGCAGAAGTGCTTATTCAGAAGTCTTGACACCAAAACTGAGGACAGCAAGTAGCAATAATGGGAATTCGTGGAGTAACTCCTGGGAGCTCAGCAGCTCCCGTCTCTTCCAAATGATTAGGGAGAGACACAGAGAGGATTTGGGATACTGGATAGGATGTTGCTTCTTTTGATCTAGAGGGACCTAGATCCCCAGCTCTTTGGGGGGGACCGAACTCCTTAGAGGCCCCTCTCTGGGTTTCTCCTGCAGTATAGCATTAGCATTTAGTATAGCTGGCCGGAATTGAGGGCTTTCTATTTGTATGTCCTATGGCTAGACCTGTAAAACCTCTGGAATGCCTGGAAGCCACCACACTGTACAAAGCTTTACAGCCTCTAATCCCTGAGGAGAGGGAGAGAGGAGGTGGGCAGCGATGACCGAGTGGCAGGGAGGACTGTGGTGCCGTGGGGCCGAGAGGCAGAATAAATAGGGTTAGGCGGAGGGCGAGATGCCTCGAGGATGGATTGACATGGGGTGGGAGCAAAGCTGGAGCTGGGCACGGAGAGCGAGGCCACCTCGGCATGGGAGGGAGGACGAGCTCGTGGCAGCGGGATTCACTGGAATGCTGCTGGTATGTCGGTGTTCCGCTCCGGATTTAGTACCTGGGCTTTGCTGAGAAGGGTTGGAGGGAGTGGGACCTGCCTTCCAGTACGAGATTGCCAATAGATCAGTCTTCACCCTTACAGCGCAGTATTTTCCGACATCCCGTTACCTGCAATATGAGATGAACAGATCATTTTGTCAAACCCGATAGCCAGGATTCAGATGGAGATGTCCATTTGGCCTGACTAGTTTGCGGTTGTGCCGAGGGCCTGGGTGTCTTCCAAGGCTTTCCAAGCCGGTGTGGGCCGCGCTGGCTGGCGGCAGCGCTCCGCTCTCGGCTCCGCTCGTGACGGACGATCACACAGTGCTACTAAAAACCAGGCTTGGCTGAAATAAGACAGGCTGGATTACATTTCTCACGTTTTTAAGCTCTTCCAGCTCTCTAAATACAGTGGCAAGTGACAGCATTGCTCAGGCCAAGCACCGTGCACGCTTCCCAAGTGCTCGGCTAAGTGATTTTCCCATTCAGGTTTCCAGAACTGCTGCAAATGTCATGTTTGATTTCCATTTTGCGTCTCTTGTCTTATTTGGCATGTTTAATTCTCTGCCTTTGCTGCATTCTCAATCTGTGTGTATGGAACAGGATATCTTACTTTTGCTTTCAAATAATTCATCTGAAGTGGACCCTCATGACTGGTGCTACAAATAAACAACTCTAGTTCTTTCACTAACTGTGGCCCATAGAAAGAGGAGAAAAAGAAAGTGTGTTTTTGTATTCTATTTTGTTCCCTGAAAGGAGCAGAAGCATAATTTATTTCATAAATCATCTAATGCACTTTCATTGATTTTCTTTTTAATAGAAAATGAAAGTAAAGGCAATTCAAAACCTATAATAAATCAGAAAAATGGAAAAAAATGTGAAAGATTCCTTAGATTGATAGTATAATGTAGAAGGAGTCAGGTTGCGGTTATTCACTGGCCAAAGTAAATTTGAAACATTAAAAAATCATATTATATTGTTTCTCTAGCCATGCAGAGTATGAACCACTGTAATAAGAAAACACTTGCATTCAAGTGCAAATGATGCTAGGCATTGATGTGTCAATCCCATATTTTGTATTCAGTGTTGGAGCAGGAGGAGAAATGGGTCTTTTAGCCATATATTTCTCTTTATTCTTTCTCTTCCTAACCAGTGGGTAATGTTGATTCAAGGACAAGCACAGAATTTAAACACCCAGTCACACAGGTTAGTAAAATTGACATCTACAATTGACATCTACAGTTGAATTCTGGCAATGATCATCCATTCCTGACCAAGTAATGAATAATGTCACCTGTTAGTACCAAAGAAAATTAGTCCTCTAACAATTTAGTTTAAAGTGGTGCCTCCTGTTATGGTCCTTTCTCCACAACGATGCTCGACGTGTGGCCTTCCTCCCACCTTCTTCGTCGCGGCCCATTTCATTCACATAATTCCCATTGCTTTTCTTTTCATTTCCACTGACATTTCCCACCTTTAATGCTTCCCAGCACTCCTCCAGGGCCTTTGCTTGTTTAGCAGACAAGATTTTCGGGTTCTGTGTTTATTCAGTGTTTCATTTCTTTGGAGGACTTGCTAGCCCTTTAGTATGACGGCCAGTATCATTAATAAAATGGGAAATGTGGTGATTTCAGAGTTGTTTTCCTTGCTGTGTAACTAGTTCTAGATCTACTTCAGTAGCTTTTATGGGCTTTCGTCCTGTGCCTTTCCCAGCATTATTTTCTCTTTTGTTGCAATTTTTTATTAGGGTTCTCTTTTTATTACGGATAACGAAAATGCTCCATGTGGCACCTTGGAGAAACCAGGAGTAGGTGTGAAGGGGCATCAATACAGAAAATAAATGCTATCGTCTGGATTTAGGAGACTATGCTTGCAGTCAGCAAGACTGAATCTTTAAGCTGATTTTAAAGGCTGTTCCTACCCCTGAACTCCTCCTGCACGTACAATTAGTGAGAATGATGTTACCTGGTTACTGTTACATTGAGGGGTAATGAGAGTAATTACGCCTTACAGGATAAGAATTTTTTGGAACAATACAAAGATAAACATTGCATTAAAATAGTTACTTTGACTTTACATGCTGGCTTTGACTTTTCACAGATTCATGAAATTAGATTATTACACTGTCTTGTCTAAACTATTTGTTGTAGGGCATCCCAGTAAGTCCCATCAAGTGACTGATGCTGGGACAGGGCTTCATTTTAGCATCCAACCTCCAGCCAAGTGTCTGGAGTCACCAGGCCTCGTGTAAAGATGTTCTAACAACATTTAATTACCAACTTAGGAAACCTCTAATATAGGTACCCCAAATTGAAGTGCCACGGTTTGATATAATGCCACTCTTTGGTATTTGATATTCACACAGCCTTTTACCCCTTCAATCTGTTGAAATGTGTTTTTGAAGGAGGATTGATTATAACTTTGCTAAATGAATGTGATTACTCAGAATGTCTGTAATTGGATTTTTGCTTAAGAGGAACCGTATTTATGTTATCTTTCTTTATTGCCTGCAATGTTGTGGCCATAATATTTCTTTCTAAATGTATTCACTTTTGTTAAAGTGCCTATAGCACGGTGAGTCATGTGCACCTATGGAGAGCATGCAAGTTCCACCGGTTTGATGCTCTTCTTTTTTTTTTCAATAAGAGTGATAGAAAGTCCTCTAAAGATGTACTCAGTATCTCTGCAGTTTGACAGCATAAAAGCACTTGATTTCATCATGTAAAAGTTTACAGGCTAAATGTCTGCTATTTAATTTTAATTAAAAGATAGATGTAGTGGAGGAATACCACTTCCAGCTGCCATATGCTAGGCCAGTAACTTACAAATGTAGCTGTGTGTGTAAATATAAAACGTGAAGCCAGGGGCTCTTGTCCTGGAAGAGGCTGCTGGCAGTATCCGCACGGGAGCCGGTGCCGGCGGGCAGGGAACGTCCTCCCCAGGGCATTCAGCGACCACCTGGTTTCTGCCTCGGCTCAAAGCGGGTAGCGACGTCCGCTGCTCATATTAATGACTAATTGGTGCTGGCATCTCCATGGGTGTCTCCAGCAGCTGCTCCTGTCTCGGGCTTGGCCCGTCAGCGTGCCACAGGGATGCAGCAGGCAAGCTCCTTGCTTTACAAAAAATAACTTCTTTTAAACATGTTGAACTTGGTTGCCTTTTGGTTTAATTCACTCTCTCCTACTTTTTATTGCCGTGCAAGATGTACTTTCTGTGTGCCAGCCATTGCTTTGCATTTGTATCAATAGAATGGCACTAAATTGGCATCCTCCAGCTTGGCCCCAAGTGCTCACTTCCAATTTGGCGGTGTTTACTGGTAGTAATAAGAAAGAATAGCCGAAATTCAGAAGGAAATACGGCATTTCTCCTCTTTGTGGGAATCAAGATTATAATTTGAAACCCTCTGTCTGGCAGCGTCCTGTTATTAACTGTTTCTATTCATACACTTGTGTCGATTTAAAATGCTGCGGAGATGGTAGAAATTGCACATTTATGTCCATGGGGATTTATAGTTATGCTGTGACTTGTCCTCCGCACACAGGGCTGGTATACACTGTGTTTGCCCCTCAGGGGGTATCCCGTTTAAAAGAATTGGGTGGCATGGAAGATGCTTTGTGGTGTGGGTTTATCTAAAAGCTTTGAGGCAGAGGAGTGTGAGGAAATGTTCTTCATGTAACAGAGAACACTTGTGAGCCACAGCAATCAGTGTTCTGCAACCATTGAGGAGAAATAATTTTATTAACTTCCCTAAAGCTCCCCTGCAAACCTGTCTTATTCTCTTTCCAGAAGCACCTGCATCTGAAAATATTTTTCTCTTAAAAGATAAAGGTAACGTAACCAGGAAATAAGTTTGCAACAGGCAAGGAGGAGGTGACTCTTTCCATAAACAAACTTCGAGCTCTGCAGCTGCCCATCTGCCGCTCAGGAGACCATTAAAATGCATTTCCTTTATTATTTCATTTATTTTAGCAATTCGTGCTGCTCACCTCAAACAGCATATATAAGAAATCACATCATCCCTTATAACTGGCGTGCTGAGAAGGGCTTTAGAAGATCAGGCGCATTCAGTTCAGGCTTTTGAAGATAATTAAGACCAGATTGCAGCAGTCGGGCCTTGGCATCGGCTTGAAGGATGTTAGTGGAATCAGAGGGAAACGAATTCCCTCCGTGGCTGGACCAGCCCCTTGTTTTGTGCCCTTAAAGCAAGGAGAACCTCGCTGTCCTCCCAGCCAGTCTATGCCACTGTCACTTGGGCATCTGAAGAGCTGCTCACTCACATTTCATTATTTTTTGTTTTAAATTCCCTTTACCCTCACTTCCTATTGCCGCCAATTTCTTTAAGCACCCTAATTTCTGTCAGATATTTGCCCTGATCTCATACATTTCGATATAGTCATTACTTTAAATATAAACAGCCTCGCTGAACTCAGGGAATTATTTATATGCTCAAAATTAGAGACACCTGTGCAGAGGATCAGGCTGGTCAATAATAACTCATTGCAGCACGGCCTGTCTGCTTTACCACTGATATTTAACAGTTCCATCGCTTGTGTCACCTTTAATTAATGTCACCAATGAGTTGCAGCAGTCTGTCAGAGTCAATAGTGCAGTGTGATTTTGTTGTCATGCAGTTCCCACATTGCTCCGCAGGTCCCGGCGCGCGGGATCCGGGTGGTTCCTGGCGGCCGGCGCTGCTGTGGCAGTGCCAGAGAGGGGGTTTGCGCCCACGCAGCCCTCGCGGGGACATTGGGTGTCCTTGGCGAGGGCAGCGAGGCCCCACGAGCCTGGGCATGGGCGTCTCCTACTCGTTTAACCTCCCTCGAGAGGGCAATTAGGGCGCTGCCTCCTGCAGCCCCGTGACCTCCGTCCTCGCGCTTTCCCCATGGAGAGCGGGAATCTCTCCAAGCCGCTGGCTGCCAGGGCTGAGAGGTAGGAAGGGTCAAAAAGATTGGAAGTGAAAGGCGAGGATCAGCAATTTAGAGGTAGCTATTAATATGCTGATTTGCTCTCACTGGAGTCTGAAGAGACTCGTGCAATTGCTTGCCTTTTGCAAGCTCTTTAAAATGCTGATTTTTCCTCGGAAATCGAAGGACGTTTTAATAAATTATTTTTTATTTCCAGATGGCTGCTACCTCATCCCTTTCTCCCACGTAATACTGTAGCTGGAAAAATAAAAACAAAAATAAAAAGGAAAATTCATGCAACTTCTTTTCAAAGTTATGCTCTGGTAAATCTTTTAACTAAGAAAACAATGAGTCATATTTCTCCCTTTCTTCATGCACTCCTGGTTATATTGAGTGTTGGCAACAAGAAAAAAATATATGCAACCTCAAAAACTTGAATTATTTAGGAATCTCCATAAAACAATACTGCAGGTTGTTAAATAATAAAATCTGTATTAAATCATTTCATCTTCTGTAGCTTTATGCTACAATGTGTGGACTTGCATGAAATCAGAGGGTGACATGACTAAACTCTGGGGGCCAGATACAATTCCTGACTCTGTCCTGACTTTATTACTGTAATCAATTCACGACTATCTGTGCCTTGTTTAACCTACAATGTAGGATATGAATAGCCTGTAATCTGGGAGATTTTGTGAGAATTAACTGTTATTAATGAAATGAAATCCTCCATGATGTGCAGCTATTTTTATTTATTATAATTAGTTATTATTAATTCACTGAAACTTTAGCAAGTTTTATTATCGG
>JAVCKT010117716.1:0-21352 GCA_032273925.1 Rhynchotus rufescens
CTTCATTGCATTACTATTTTTATGGATAAAACAACAAAATTAGTAGATAGAAGCCCTCAGAAGACTGAAGATATAAGGCCTTTAGAGATGTGAAACAGTGTAGTATAAATTTACTTAATTCTTATCAGGTTGCAGATGACGTCTATGTTGCAGAGCAGAAGATGGCTGAGAGAAGTGCAAACAAAAGATATTATTTAATAAGAGTGGATGAGGTTTGAAGGTACCATTGCTAGTCCTATTTAATACTCTCATTAATGATTCAGAGGATAGTAAAAAGCACAGTAATAAAATTTGCAGATTAAAAGGATTATAAACATGAGCAGAAATTATGAGCACAATACAATTAGGAAAAATCACAGGCTAAGAAATCTGGACAATGTAATCCATATAGCCCTTCTACACATTTTCACCAGTAAGGTAAATAGGAACTTGACAAGGTAATAGAACAGTAAATACGCAGACACATATATGTGTATATACACATATGGTCTGAGATTGGACACAGTGAAGAAAGCTACTTACAGAGTATGCAGCTGATAGAAAAGTATAAATTTTTCAATAAAATTTTTGAAAATTTCTTAAAACTCATTTGGTTCTTTTAAGAATGGTTTACATAGAAATTACTTAGCCTCTAAGATGGAAGGAAACTTTTGATTAGCTAGGATGATCAGCTGCAAAATATAGACTAAAACTCACATATGAATTTAGGCAGCAGGTCAGAGTTTGTGTCGGATTCAGTTAAAGAGCTCCCAAATCAAGCTGGTTAAGCAGCTAAGTTACAGAATGCGATTTGAAACTAGGACTGCCACTTAAGCATGTTAGGTTTTGCAGTCCAGCACAATTACCAAACGACTGGGCTTTGCAGAACAGTCCATCAGAAAGACGAGCAAGCTGGAGAGCACTCAGTCATCTCCACCAGCCAAGCAGGACCTATAGACAGATAACTGATACAAGTGCCATTCCTTCAAAAACCCCCGTGACCATCCAGTTTGCCTACATCCTGCAGATACTTTGAATTAACCTATTCCTACTATTTAGCATCAGCCAAAGTAAAACTAGTCAGTAGCTGGATCTGTAAACGGTGTTTGAACGCTGTAATAATGCAACTACAGAAAGCAGCTATTCATTATAACTCTGCTCCATTGATTCTTAAAATTCTGATCTTAAAAAAACATGCAGTCAACATTTTTATAAAAACACTGAAGTTAAATCATTTACCCTTAAAAATCTAATTACAATAAGTTGTCATTATGTTTTCAGGAAGGTGTAATTATTACTTTCCTCTGACTAATAATGAAAAGCAATTTAAACAAAATAGAACAATGATCTTTTAAAGGAAAAGAAGCATGACAGCAAAAGTTCAGATTTTTACAGACTTATAGGGCTTAATACCACATAAATATTTACGGTTACATCCAAACATGGGATTTGAGCATTTGAATCAGGATCTAAGACTAGATCTAACAGACAAAGAGTGCCACGAGTATGATAGGGACAGCACCAGCCCCAGCAGGAAAAGCCTTAATCCTGTAGCACTCCCAGCTCACACATGGTTTATTTGTAGCAAATGTCTATATTTTATAGACTTGCCTAGGTGCTGCAATACACTTGCCAAAAAGCAGCATTCTTAGGCCAACCCCATCTGCCTCCTGTGGGAGATGAGCATCACCTCAACTGTTGGGGCCACAGACCCCAGTTGTGTTTTCCCCACATTGTTACCAGTCTTCCTGCAGTCAGGGCCTTTGCCACAGTTGCTGAACTCGGGCCATATTCAGGATGGGAGTCAGCACTCCCCGTGCAAGGAAAGCACCAAGTGGGCAAGGGAGCGTGTGATGCTAGGGCTGCACTCCCAGGACTATTTTGACCTACTACCTCCATGTGCTGACAGGGCAGGGGCCACACTCTCTTGGTACACCTTGTTGGAGGTACAAATCAAGTCAGTTGACTTCAGCATATGCAGCCTGCTCCTGCAATTCTTTTACAGAAAGGAGTATTACAGGGGAAAATTAGTTATTTATCCAGCATTAAACTAATAACACCTTCAACAGTTACATACAGGCCTGCTAAATCTCTTCGTTTTTCAGTCATGGGTTATACAAGCAATTCAGTGACGGATACTTCTATCACCTTAACCCAGAAAATTATTTAAAATCATCTCTTTAATTTTAAGCTCATAAGTAAATCCAAAACTTCCATTAATTAAACACATGCTTAAAATCTTTGTTAAGCAAAGCCTTTTATCAATCCTTTTCTAAAACATGTCTAAATGAAAGGAATAGTTGAAGCCTCTGAGTTTAAGCATGTGTGGAAGCTTTTGTTGTTTGTGACTAGAATTAATAAAGTTAAGTCAATTCATGAAAAAGATGGTTGCTTAGGAAACCTGACTGCACCTGAAAAACTGCTGATTAGCTCTGAATTTACAGCTGAGTTTTTCTTCACATTCACTTCCATAAAATTTTAAATTATTGCTACAGAAACACACATAGAATAACTCAAATTACAAATAAACTGTGCTTGCTTTGTAATAAAAGATTAAGCCTGGCTTCTAATGATGTTTGTAAAGCCTCTAAAATTTAACCAAACAGATAAGAAAATATGCCTACACCACAATATTTTAGGAATCCTGATTTGCCATGACAGCAAAAGGTTTCAGAGTCGTTCCCTAATGTCCAAGCTTCCTCTGCATGGCGCAAGACAATGAAACATAAACAAGGGCAACCAGGGCAACCACACTGGCAAATATGGAGGAGTCGTCTTCATATTTCAGTTTATACATCCTCAGTCAAATAAATCATGTTTATATTCCAGTGTTCTTGCTATGTCCTCAATCAAATCAGAACTTTGAAATACCTTCTCCTTTTCACAAAGATCACATTATCTAGCAGTTTATTGCAACGGTTTCTTTTTTACTATCTGAACTTTCTAAAGTTCATCACTTTAAAGTATCTACCCAATAAGCAGGGAACGCACTCCCTTGATTCCCTGATTAGCAAGACCTAAATATCAAGCAGACGCCTTACCAGGCAGCTAACTGACAACTGAACAGTGAGAGTTGCTCTTTGGCAGTTTACCTTGCTAACCTCTCTCAGTCACTTTAAACTACTGGACTTCATCTCTGTCCAGAAGAAATACTAGAATTCTGAGCTAGTTGTCTAATTTTATTAGTAGCTTCAATATTCATAACTTTCTGTAGCTAATGTGATTTGGACCTGGAGATGAAGGAGAATGATTGCATGAAAACATTTCTAGAACTTCACAGGTCACACCTAGAAAAAAAAATTCCTAAGAAACCGAAGCTTCATTTGTTGTGACCTATCAGATTTTGTCTCCTCACCAAACAGCTTTAGGCAAAGAGTATATTTTCATGTTCTCTGGTTACTGGATTGTAAAGGGACTGAGTCAAGGGCTCACATTTTATATATATGTGTATATATATATATATATACACACACACACACAACTTGACCTATGGATATTCCAACTTTAAAGTGCATTAGTTTGCAAACTTCACAAATGCATCTTTTATCCTACATTCTACATTCCACAGCAAGTCAAGGGCATGGCATTGTCCCAGTTCTTTCAGAGGCATCGGCCTTTTCCTTTTGACAAAGGAAGAAAGGGAATGTACCAGAGCCACACAGCTTCTCACCTACAACCAAGTCATTTATCTCCTTAAGCAAAACAGAGCAGATAGGAAAGGATGATCTATTGCTATGTACTCCAGCAAGCTGTTACAACAGAGTCCCAAGTAGCACTGACCTGTGCTTGGTTACACCAGCTGCCCTCAGACATGTACTAAGCTACATCTCCACGAAGAAGAACACGACTTAAATATGGGAGGCCCTCCAATAATATCAACTACACCTACTATTGCTGTCCACCCATCACACAGAGGATAGGGAAAACACAACCTCCTTGCTTAAAATACATCTGCCATTGCAAAGCATTAAGAAAGGCTTTTAAATAGAAATACAGTAAGCAAACTTAAGAATAAAGTACTAACACATAAGATCTTTAGCCTGTAGAGCATCAAACACTGGAAATAGTAGGTTAAGATATGCATTGTTGTCCAAGTTCAGGAAACACACACAAAAGAAAATATTCTCTTATCTTTGAGTAACTCACCACAACTCACCACTAACATAGGGACATTTTTTTTTCTTTTATTGTGCAACAAACAAGATACAGATTGGATGGAACTGATCGCAGCAGGAGCTGTGGTAATGTGATAGGTATGTGCCCACCTTATCTCTAGAAAGCTCAACGCAAACAGCTTGTAAAATCTGCTAGCTATAGCATTGATATTCTGTCAAAATGAAAGATACCTTTACCACAGTAAGGCAAGGCTTATAATAGAAAGTCCTTTCAATGAATGGGTTCCCACACTGAGGCCCATAAGCAGTTTTTCTCCATATAGAGATTTATGAGCACAGTTTGGGGCCTATTGATTTGCTGTAGCCTTTTTATCCTGGGCTGTGATCCCATTAGCTTTCATAAGGGAAGAAGAACTGGGACCCAATCCTGACCAAATGTTAGGCTTCCAAGAAGCATCTCTGCTGCATGCAGTGTACTAGGATGACACAGGAGTTGGGCACTTCCAGCATCCCTTCTGAGTAAAGGAGTGGAAAATGGTGCCATGGAGTAGATTCTACATTTGCAAAGAAATATGAATGTCATTAACACATATTGTTTCTGTAACACAGTCTTGAACATTTTTAGGAGAAAACTATCCAAACTCTAATTTAGGAATAGAAATTCTGCCTTCAAAAATCCCTTTCAATACCATAGATGTTTCTCACTCACTGCTTTATAACAACAGACTGCAGCATAAAGCCAAACAGCAACAGCTTATTACGAATCAAGTGACCCAAGACCATAATCAGGTGGAGTGGAGGGGAGAAAACATTCACAAATGGTTCTAATTTAATGACATTCCATGTACTTTTTTGAAAAGTTGGAATTCAACAGTGCTGAAGGCTGGCAACCTGGTTATCTGATTCAAAACACAGTAATCCTTCCCATAGGGAGCAGAACTGCTGAAGCAGAACATGACTACTCAAGACATTTTGGCTGATTCCAACCACAGTTGCAAAACTCTAGTCAGAAACTCACCAAAATCTCTTTCTAAGGGTTTATCACTGTCTTCAAGTATTCTCTAAAGTGAAATGGTTGTAGGAAGTTATTTTAAAATAAATTCTATAATTGCATTAATTTACATGACACTTGCAGAAAAACTTTCTGTGATACAAATGACTTGACGTTGGACAATTTAATATTTTTTGTGACTGCAGAACTATGGAATTACTGCAGAACTATTATTATAGTAATTCCATAGTTCTACAGTCACAAATGCACAGTTCTGCATAGTTCCATGCAGGAAGGAAGCAGGTCCGATGGGCATTTACCCTGACATGTATCAGATATTGAGCTATACAATAAAACCAAGTTGCCCATGCTTAGCTCATTAACTTTACTATGGCATTACAGATAGGCAGATAATACTATTAGTTTGTTCCACTTTCATTCCTTCTTCTTCCCATATTGGCTGCAAGTCAGTTATAATACATACACTGCTTTATGCACAGGAATAAATTCTCACCAAGTGTAAACTGACCTAGGTATTTCATTTACAAGTCTTGCATCAGTGCACACAAGCTAGAAATCTGGCCTATATCTCCAAAGCAATTGAAATACATGAAGACACTTTGAGATGAAAGGTGCTTTTTAGAGAAAATTCAGTATTTGCTCATACACTAGAGCAGAACATACCCTAAACTAATGATGGTCATTACTTCCTAAGATTTAACAGCTCCTTAACTTAGCTTCTTTTTAATGTTTATTAGTAGTCCCTTGGCCAGACAAGGCATTTCTGAGCATAAGCAATGATGCAACGGTAATAAACTACAAAGCAGTAGAAAGTCAGTTATCTTATATTTTTATCTCTTGCAGTTTTATCTACAACAGTAAATAACAATAATGAAAAAGAATACATATTCAGGGGGATTTGCCCTTCATCATTTATCCTTCACCCTGAACCATTAGTACAAAACCAATAGACTCTTACTCATTTTTTCATGCTTAAACCTCATTATTTTTCTGAAAAGTGTTTCCTTTCTTCCATGTCTCCACCCAGCAGGCCCTCAAATCTTCAGTGAATTCTTGGAAAGGAGTGTGTTTGTGCAAGAAAAAAAAAACAAGTTAATGAGACTGGGTTAGGCCAAAGATATGAAGGCCTGAAATTGATAAAGATTTGTCACCTACAAATCTCTAGTTCAAGATAAAGGCAAGCCAAGCATTCAAATATCAAAAAAAAATAAAGGTTTCCTACCGAGCTGGGGAAGCGTAGCCCCTTCTGTGCACTTTACTCCTTGTATCTTTCTGCTAACCTTATTAAAGTACGGGTTAAGGACAACTGCAATGTTGGATGTATTTCAGTTATTGCAGAATAGGTTCCCTCCGAGTTTCCTATTACCAAGGATTTAGCCTTTCTTGTTTTAGTTCTACCTAAATACTTTGTTCTAATTTATGGCTTTGCAGTAGCAACACTGTAGTTAAAACCAAAATAGCACTTTCATTCTAAGTCACTATTTTATTCTTTTCATTTGAGTTCATTATTTCACTTGCCATAAAAATGTGCTTCCTGGCAATCCCTGTCCTCCCCCTCCCTACCATCCCAGCAGAAAAATGTTTGTCATTCCCCAAGGACACTTGGTGGCTGATCCCATACTCTCTTTCATAGCCGGTATATTTGTCTTCAATGACAGCCTCTGGTGGAAAAAAAAAAGACCACAAGGCTACTGCTGCAATGTTTGCCTAGGAGAGAATTTGAATTTTCAGAGAAAGTAGGAATATACACCTGCCCTATATACAAGCATAGAAAGGAGGAAAGCATCTTTTGACCTCTCTGCCCAGACAGCACTTGATTTCCCTGCTTCTGTTTTGATCTTCAGATTCCCAAGGGACCTGCCTGCAAATTTACCAGAGATAGAAGGGCCAGACTATGTGACAGTCTTGGGCTGTACTTACCATGCAGCTCCTCAGACAGTACTGGGATGACACTATTACTCTAGAGAGAGAGTGACACAAATCCATAACCCACAAGTTTCTCAAACTGTTCACCATTTGGCTGGATAAAGAGACACAGAGCAGAAATCAAAAGGCAGAGCAAACTCTTCCCACAAAACACAGGCCCCTTCAACAGTTGCAGCAGTAAGGAGCCTACTGAAGTTTCACACAGAAGGACAGCTGTCTGTTCCCGATTCCATTCATTGAAAATGTCAACTCTGTTAGTAGTTTTATTTTGCATAAGCATTTAGCACTACGTCACAGTTTCCCCAAATTACTTCTATTATTAACCTAGAATTTCCAAAAAATAATCAAAATTTACTTTAACTATCAATAGATAAAATTCTTCCGTTAAATGTTTATGCATATGTCAAGTACTGGAAAGCGCCCAAGTCCATGGAAAAACACATCACACTAAAAATATCTCAAAATAAAAACTGCAGTATAGTCCTATTTTCATTCCTTATTTACAAATGTGTCAGCTCCTCAATTAGCCTTCTAGCTTGTTTGTCTTTGATGACACCATAGGTGCCATGGAAAAAATGGGACGTGGGGCAAGAGCAGGTGAAAAGGTGGGTATCAAACTTAAAAAGTGGATACAAGTTGCTCAGTGAACAGCAAACTATCCAACCTGCAAACAAGTCAGTCAACTTCCCATTTTTTCCAAGCTGTATTGCATCTTCAGCCTGTGGTACTGAAAAATGCCACTTCTTAGGGCCAGTTGCTGTGATCAAGAACAGCTGCTAAGAAGTGATCACCACCCTTACACAGTCTGTAAATTGTCCTCCCATGCATCTCTGATGGCCTTTCTATGCAACAGGATGCAGGAGGTAGGATGAGATGGGCTAGTGGGAAGTTAGAGCAATCTTGAAAAAGCAGAAATATTACAGAGGGTTCCTCGTAAGATTTGACTGAAGACTTTTTTTTCAGAAGGTAGAGGAGGAAAACAACAACAAATTCTGTGGTTTCTGCCCACTCCTCCTCTTTCATTATAAGAATTTGGAGCATCACATTTACTGTACAAGTGGTTTCTGCTGATGAAAACAGGTCAGATAGGGCTTTTAAATTTGCTGAGTGCTGAATTATTTCAGTGAGTACTGTGCATAATGGCCATATTATATAAAAATCAATAGATAATAACAGTGTAATGGAGATGTCTCTTAATTACTTAAATAGTAGATGCTGTTTTGTGATTCTAAGTGGTATCTTTGAGCCACTTTGTTTCTTGTTAGTCCTGCCGTTCTAAAGGGCAAAAATCAAGCATGAATGAAATAACGTTATTTGTAAATTCTGAGGGCAGACCTTCCAAAACCACTGTCCATCACAGATTAGACAAATAAAAAAGCATCTTCTGTTCTCCTCAGTCTTAGCAGGGTCTACAAAGCAATTTCTAATCAATTCAGTCTTTTAGCTATAAGAATGGAAATGGAACATTGATCTTCCCTTCCTATCTGAATACAGGATGTACTCTTTCTACAGAACCTGAATTAAAAACACATGTTCTGTCACAAAAAGCTCTGTGATATGAGGTAGAAAAATTATAAGAACACATTTTTAGGGCATTTTTAAAAATAACATTTCAAGTAAATGAAGAGAATTAATTTGTTCCTGCAACATCCAGGAAAGACTGAGATCCCTCACTTTAGAAATGCTAGAGAAACAGCAGTCCAGGTTCATGCACAATTGCCCTGATGTTTGCTGTGACCATGCACTGATGCATAGGGAGGTTTCTGCAGCACTTCGAAGATATCTGGTCTTTGTCTTGGAAAAAAAAAAAAAGTTGTCATGACTGGAAGCAAGGGACCAATATGACCTTAGAAACTCTTTAAAAATAAACAAACGCTATAGATAAACATCCTTCAAGGAAAATTCTAATTTGTATCCTCTAGCAAAACTTCACCAAACTGGTACTTTGCTGCTATTTGAACAGTTTGGTCACAAATTTCATTTATTCTTTATAGAAGCAGAATACAATACGATAGCAAAAGCAGAACAGGAAAAAAAACCCAAAGCACCTCTGATAGTTATCCAGCAAGCATACCACTAGCAGTGATCTCAGTATTTAAGAAGGAAATGACAATGTTTAAAACAGTTTAATTTACTGAACGCAAATGACCTGCAATTTTCTGATCCATGTAAAGTTTTTCTATGGAAGACTTCATTTTCAGGATAATAAAGCTTGCCCTTCATTAGGGGTTTGAACCACACTTTTGCTAGACAGCAAAAGACCAATTTAGTCTTGCTGCTAAGGTGGTACAGTTGAAAAGCAAGGAAATAATGGGGGAAAGAGTAGAGAGAGGGAAAGAAAAAAAAACCACAAAAAACCCTACATACACACACAAAAGAAAATGGGAGAACAAAATCTGTGTTCTCTAATAGAAGAGGCGTACTAAATAATTATGTAAGGAACCTAAGCAAACTTGACACTGAGACCTGCAGATTTGGAAGCTTTTGTCTTCAGGATGAAAGAAAAGGGAAAGTTCTGTGGACTAATGTTAACCCCTCACTTACCAACCCAACCGCTCCACGCTTCTCACATTGTTAAATATTGCTCTGCAGCAGAGATGGCACCATAGCCAAAAGAAGTGAGCCCCATCCTGTCAGGCTGGAATCATGCTGCCAGGATTTTATTAACTGTTTTCTTAAAAGAAATTGTAAGGCTGCCCTGAGGAAGGCTGTATTTATGGAGAAGCTTTCGTGGCTTCAGATTTGCATTGACCTGTTCATATTTACAAGCTACATTTATTTCCATCTCTGCATTGCAGTTCACTGCTACTAAATTACCAAGGTAACAAGATTCTTTAATATTCACATTTATTTTTACCTGTTGTTACTGAGAAACCGTTATTTACTTTGGTTGTCAATCTCCTGACCTTCTCACCTCTCCTACACTGAGGATCTCTGGCATCATTTTCTATAGATCTCAGACAAAAATACTGTAAGAAAGACTCTATGATCCACCTAGCAGAAGTCTCCATGCTTTGTAGTCATTCCAGAAATCCCAAACCTTAACGCCCCAAGTGGCTATTGTGCAAGCTCTAAAACCAGAGATAACTTGGATATTATTTGATTGCTGAAGTAAATCTGTTGCAGTAATTACCCAGGAGGGCAAATCTCATAGGTGACTGCCTGCATCTAGAGCTTTTCATTAAATAAAAGTTAAAAATAAAACACACTGATCCTTTTTCTTCTTTGCCAACATCACTTTTAATGCTAATGTGTTCCTACTTCCTCAGTGGCCTCTTTAAGGAAAAGAAACAAAGGTACAAGTTCCAGTAACACGGTGCCATTGTCAGCTCACTCAAATAGTGCATTTCTACTAGCCAAGCCTTTTCCTTCACACCACCAGAATGTCTGATTTTGCCCAACTGCTACTGTCTATATGCACACAAAGCAAGCAATAATTCTCCTTCCTTTCGAGGATTTGGCCTATCCCACCAGCTCCCAGTGCATGTGGGTTCCACAGCAAAACCAGTAGAGGAACACTGCTAAGACATATGCCAGCTCACTATTCAGAATGCTGGAGATACTTTCACATTCCTACAGTAGCATGCCACAATCTTTCTCCTCCTACATAACACTAAAACAAGAAGAGATTACTGTAATCCTATTCTTCCTGTGTCACACAAGTGGTATAATCTTGTTATGCCAGAAGCAAATTTCTATTTGTAAATGTCAAAACTGACAAAAGTTTTAGCAGTCTCCACTGTAACAGTAAGTAATTGTGCAGGATATATATATATATATGTACATTAAGAGGTATATTTTCTTTCTTAAAGGTGAGTACACCCTTTAAGAAAATGATGGAAGGCTGAAGTTCTGGGCTGTAATTCACTCTTACACTTCTCCCAGCATTTTTCAGCCACTAACAATAATAATTTATGTGAAATTTAAGACTGAATTATAGCCCGGTACACAACCACCTGACATGCTCCGGTCTCTATGCGATGAATCTAGAGCCCCTTCTGAAGCAATGCTAAATGACTGAACACTGAGCAGCAAGCAGTTAAGCAAGTAAAGGGGCTGCAAGTAAATATGAGGCTGCTCACCAGTCTGGCTCCACAGCTCCTAACTGAGTAGAAAACACTCTGGATGAAACCACAGAGAAAATACAGATGCAGACAGACAGAAAGCACAGGCCGTAGCCTGAATTAGAGCCTTTTCTAGGTTTCAGAGAAGGCTGAACCTGTTGCCTTTGATTTGGGTTCATCCTGGCACCGCTTTGGAACCATATAAGGCACATAAACTCATTAAACGATGACTATTAAGGAATGAGCACATCTCAGAGGCTTTATTATTGAAACTACTAGGAAGGTTCAAATAACAAGCTGTTGCTAGAGGAAGCAATTGATACAGTGAACAAAATGCCCTTTTCGCAAGCCTTCCAAAGTTGGAGGGACATCAATAGTCTTCTTAACCAAAGAAACCAGTACACAGACACTCACTTCTATGGCAAAATTAAGATTCTGGTACAAGGGTGGGTAGGGGGGGGCCCTCTAGAGAAATTCTTTTGCAAAATTAATGGCCTTTTTTTCCCATTAAGAGGTCTCAATATCACAAAAATAGTCTTCCTAATTTCAACTAGAATAGAGATCAGGGAAATATTAACCTCATTGAGTCAAAGTACCAAGTCAAGACTAGAAAAGTCTTGTTCAAGTAATTCTTCCTCTATTTTCCTGTCTGACATTACTGCACCATTTATCTTGTCTCATGAAAAAAAAAATCTGGTAGTGCAAATACATAGCCACAGAGAATAGGAATGAAGATGGGGAGGTTGTCAAAACAAAACGCATTAAAGTTACCTGCTGGGTTTTAGGCATCCCAACACATGGGGTATCTGTCACTTGACACTGAAAGAAACAGCATTTGAAAACCTCTCATTACTGAGCTGAAGATTATTAGAAGACATATCCATAGAGATACCTTCATCTGTTACTGTGCTTCAACTCCATCACAACTAAATTTGAAGGAATATTAAAAATCATACTTTAGACTGAATTTTCCTAGTCAAAAAACAGAATCAAGCAATTTTTGTAGCCCAGGTACAATGTAACTTATATTACACTGAATGGGCAAGTCACTCAAGGGAGATGGTGTCAAGTAAATGGAAGGACACACTGAGGCCAGCTTACAAAGTACAACAGAGATAAGTAGGGTCTTAAAAGAGAAAACACCTCTACTTTTAATTACTTCAGACATAAACGTTCCCAAATGTCAAGTGTAGCTACAGTTTTGATACTACTTTTGATTTCCACAATACACATGGAATTATCCTTAGAACTCACATTTACTGCTGACACTAGGTGCAATTCAATGAGAAAACACACTTGCCACGGTAATTGGGGAGAACAACGTATCTTGGAAGAGCTTCTGAGAGAACAAAACCTAGGAACTCTCCAGGTTAAAGTTGGCTGTATGCTTGCTATGAAAATACTTAATGTTTTCGGTTCTTGATTTCTGTTTATGGCTTGAAAACGCAACTTCTATGGGGGACTCTCTAAAGGTCAGGTCTTCAGGCTTTTGGAGGTTTTTTTTTTTTTTTTCCTTTTTAAATAAATATTGAGCAACTTTTGCTCATATTTATACAGAAAGTTGCAGCACATCGCTTCCTAGGGGGAAAAAAATTATGAGCGAATATAAGCAGTAGGTAGAGGTGTTTAACGCTGTGTTTGAAAACACTAACCTGACACGTTAAATGTCACAAAATAAGCAGCAAACTCAAAACCAGAATAAAGAACTTGAGTTTGATCTTGCCTGTTCTGGATTCTTGTTTATTTTTACACCATGTTATTTCTTTTGCATATTTCCTCTCAGAAAGACACTCAAAAGAGGCAAACAACAACAAAAACCACACTCTTCTATTCAGATTTAAGTATCTGAAGGTATTTCCTTTGTTATATCATTAAGGCTGCTCTCAGCCTAAAGGCATGTTTATTTTAAAAGTTTGCTGTTTATGTTGCTTGAGACAGCCAATTAAAAAAACCTCATGTGTTATTCAAATATGTGTTTTTAGATGACAACCTTTTGTTTTTCGATACAATTATAAATTACTTCTCTTGATTTCTCCTAACCAGCCAGATGTTTTACATGGGTTATTCTGCACTTGTTCCACATCAGTGCATGTTACCAAAATGAGGCCCACAAAACTGGGGTTACATTTTTACTTTTACTATGCAGTTAACAGGTTGAGCTGACTTCCTGTTTCCCAACTCTCCCCTTTTCTTGGTTCAAGAAGCTTATATAAAGGAATTATTTTCCTGGTAAAGAGATTTTAAACAAGTCAACATACTACATTTTATTTGAATTTTCTAACAAGAAAAACATTCTTTTTTATGACTGACCACTCAAACAAACTCTCAAAGTCATGGCATCGTTTATTACTTTTCCTCTTGTTATTGTTGGGACATTGCTGCTACTACTAGTAAAAGCATGTGAATCCATGATCTAAGAGAAACAGAAGTTAACAGCATAGCCTGTTGTCTAACACAGACTCCAAAAGGCACAGCTTTGCTTTTCCTCTACTCTGTTTCCCCCCTGTACTGTGCAGTCCCCATCCTGTGATCTGATAAGGGAGAAGATATGGCTGAAAACTTTCCCAGGAGGAAAGGCCTTTTCACTTGTCAATTCGTGACACAAAATAGAAAGTAGCCCAACCTGCTGACAGCTCTTTTGGCAGGAACACAAGTCTAGTATATGTCCTCAAAGCACAGCCTGAGAAAGGAGGGCTTTATTTAATACCATCACATCCTGCCCACCTCATGTTCTATGTTAGCAAGGGAGGTGACAGGGCTGTTTTGAAGGACTATGCAGCCAATTAACAATTCAGTCAAGTAGCAGCAAGTTTTGCTACTGAGCAGAATCTAGACAGAAAACCCTGGAAGAATAACCAGCCAAATTAAGCCTTGAGCAAAAACGTAACTCCTGAAACATTCTGGTTAAAACCAGTTGATGAAAAGCCTTGTGAAGCTACAGTAGCATAGGTCACTAAGGGCCCTTCCCTAACGCTCATTAATTTACCTTGTGTATTAGACTCATCACAGTTACAACTTCCAACAAGTGATTACAAGGTCAAAACAAGATGCTTTTTCTACAGAGCATGCGGGGAAAATAACACACTGGTCTGTAAGAGAAAATGACATCCTTGCTCTCATCTCAGACTTTCACTTTATACACCATCTTAATGCACTAGCTAAATTAAAGACAAAAGTCTTAGCTTGCATGGAAAGAGAACTGGACATACCAACTTGTACTGACAGAGATGTATACAGATTTATATAGATGAAACCATGATCAAAACCAGCTATTAGACAGCTAACAGACAGGTTGCCCACTAGTAAAACTGGCAAGGTTCTGCAAATTGTCTGCCTTTACTACATTTAATTAAAATCAATACATAATATTTATATCCCAATTTCCAATTCATTTACTTGTGAGGAAAAGCAAAACAAATAAGAAGTCGAACATTTGGTTATCCAAAGCCTCTATAACAGAAACAGGCACAATTTGAGAATACGCCTGAATTTTCGAAGCACAGCCAGAAGCCCCCATGCTTATGGACCACTTGACAATCTGCCAAACACATTAGCAATTTTCTAACAATTTGCATCTCCTTCCAGGAGATATTTAGCCATTTAATTGGCACAACAAAAGCAAGCTAGCTATCAGATACCATGTCTATCAGATGCCAGTTTTTACTTTATTGTAATTGATATCTAATCAACACGCAATCACATGTTGTTTAATACCAATTAAATGTCTAAACACTTCTTTCAGCATTATTACACTAATGAAATGGTAATTGTGTACTCAACATTTCTGTAACATTAGAGATAACATATCTAGCTGGAAACCGCATCCAACTCTTTTATACTTGTGGAAGCTCAACATGCTCTGTTAAACATCAGTGCTTAATTACCAGTAACCACCCTAATATACCTAAATAAATCAGCCTTTAAAACTACCACTGTAAGTGACAAACAGGATGTGCTTGCTTTAAAACCTCCTATTTTACACTGCAGAAGTGAAACTTGCATGACAAAGTGATTCCTTTTGACTGCCAGTTTCCTCCCCAGATAAAGTTTATTTTCATTGTAGAATAGAACTGTGAACTATACTTAGAGGACCCCTTTATAGGGTATTTGAAAAAGGACTATTGAAACCTGGATTTCACCTTTGCAAAAGACCTTGTATTTACACTTAGAACAGTCACTTGGCCACTCCATTTGCTTGTTTAAGGTGAAAGTATTATGTATTTTATTATCAGTCTATGAGTTATATATATATATATGAGTTTTATATATATGAGTTATATATATATGAGTTATATATATATGAGTTATATATATATGAGTTATATATATATGAGTTATAGTCTATAAGCCAGAGTATTTCTCAAATGAGAAGACTGTAGAACACTGCTGGAGGCCAAAATAAGTCTGTATGCACATAATTCCCTATTAGCCAGGTTAGTTAATTTCTGACTTTCCTACATAAACCTATCTGATTTGTGTGTTACTATCAAAAGGATTAAAAATAGTTTTTCATATGGCAGCCTGAAACAAGAGGTAAGTACATTATATTTCCAAAACAGACTTCTGCAACCAGAAATTCAAACAGTCTGTAACCAGAAATACATTTCTGACCACATACTGTGTCCACGATCAGCGTTAACTGAGCTCTTGCTGTTCTCTTGTATTTACTGAATATACTGGAAAACAAATTCACATGGTCTTAGAGGTGCCTTAAATACAATTAATGAAATATGAAGATCCAGCATTAAACCCTTCAACAACAGGAAAGATCCCTGACCCATTATTAAAGCTTGTTTTAATATTCTCTGTTTCATATTCTTCTTCTTAAGGTGGTAACAACTGTACAACAGCTCCTGAATTCAACTGATGGCGGGAAAAAGATTAATTTAGGCTGTATAAACTAGTTCTTGTCCAGGTCACCAGCCCAAAGCCCTTCAACATTTCCTTACAAAGCAAGAACATCAAATAAAAGACGTAACATTAAGTAATTAGTTTGCTTACAGGATTTGGACCTAAATCTTAAATTGCATTGCTATTTCAAATTTCTCCTTACTTTTGTTAGGGCTTTGCCTTTCAGTTTCTAACCTCTCCCTGGTGTATGGTTTTGATTTAGAGGTATGGAGGTGCTGTGCAAAATCACACTTTCCTCTCACCACACTCATTCACAGCAGAAAGCCAACACCTGGTGATATAATACAGAAAATCCTATGAGGTACAGCACACATTAAATAGCAGAAGTCTCTGTAATTCTCTGTGCTCTGCAGATTTAGCAATCCAGTCACTGCAGCTTAATACAATGCATTCCTCTGTGATGCAAAATCAGGTTTGTATCCACCTTCAGCAGAGCAGTATATGCAGGGATTTTATCCACTACCACCTCCTGCTTCCCAAAGCTGTATGTCACATGGTATTGCCCAGACAAAACTGTCTAGGAGATGCCCGAGGGTTGGGAAAGGGCCTGCGTGAGGCTTACCCGACGCAGATGAGATGAGATGACAGTCTACTCGATGTTCACCCCACACCCAGGCTTTGCCAGAGGCGATAGCACTAATAATTCTGGTTAAAGTAACAGGAGCTTGGGACAGGGCACAGTACCAGGCACAGGTGGAGTCATATGCAGGCCGGGGCTGGTGCTGAACCCACTCCCGAGACAGCTCTGCTCCAGCACCACTCGAGACATGTGAGCAGAGTCCTCAAGAGGCAGATCTTGGAATCCATACAGGAATGAGCTATTACCCACACTCTGAATAACAGAACTTCAATTGTTGGTCACACTTAAATTGCTATCAGACAAAAAAAAAAAAAAAAAGGGAAAAAAAAATCAAATCAAGACACATATCTATGTGGAAATACACCTTAATTAGTTCTGCAGATTGCAGAGCTACTTTAAAAGCTGTGTCTGCAGCATAGTGATTAACCCTTCCAGATTCACAACCTAGTTCACACTTTATTAAACAGGAAAGAGAGGCACAGAGTCCAAATCTACTTCGGTGCTCTGTCACTAGCAGCTGTGGGACCAACAGAGAGTGTGAAGAAACCCATTTGTTCCACCTCAAAACACATCTCTTCATCTTTAGTGGAAGAGACACAAGGAACCACAGTTGCCCAACTTATAACCTACTGCTCAGCAAAATACCTCTCATTCTCTGATGTTTGTCAATCTTGAGCAAGTTAGCTTGTAACCAAATCTACTTTTCCTGTGGTTGACCAGGAAAGGCTGCCAAACAGGGGCATAAAGAGTTCACACTGCTGCCAGTCACAAGAGCGAGCACCTGAATCAAATTGGCCTTAAGTTTGTTTGCTTTTTCTATGCAGGAACAGCTCAGAACCGCTACATCTAAACCATCAGTCACCTGCATTATTGTACTGTACTTGTAAGCATGCAGTTTCCAGCAAGGAAAAAAAACCACCTTTTATTGCCATGTACTGAGAGTAATACAGCAGTCAAAATGAGTACATGCACTAGCTCAGCAAACTGGAGTATAATAGCTTTTCCAGATCTCTAATAGAATATTATTAGCTATCATTTCCTTCTGACAAATGCAACACAATGTATTCTGGCTCTTATTATGTATAAATCAATTCTTAAAATACTACAGCTGTTACTACCATTTTAGGGCAAAACATCAAAGACCAAAGTGAATTCCATAGTTGTCTGATAAAATCATCAGTGTTTAGACTACTGGTATTTTCAAGGAAAAGTATTATTCTTTCTCTTTAATATAAAACTAATAACAAGAAGGAAGGACACAGTACTACAGATGTTTTGTATTTTAATCAGACTTACATAATCATTGTGAAAGTGCTTTCAATTGGGCTGTATTAAATCAGCCAAACAATCCCATCACCTGCTAAGGGACTCTACCTGTTTACAAAATTAAGGCATCAGAAGTACCTACAAAACACGCAGTCTTTTTATTTTGCAATGGCCATGAGATAGCATGTCACAGAATGGTTCGGTATCCCAAACAGTAATACCACCAGTCCCTGAGGAGGTGACACTTAGTTATGAGCAGATCAGGGAGGGGGGAGAGAAACTGCACACTAAAAACCCAGGTCTGCTGAAGACTCAAATGTGAGGAAAGATCACAGGTTCTCAAAAGGATTGAACCTCCTTTGAAAGGATTACAGATTAATGGTCATCAGCAATACAAATGCATCCCTCTCATGACTCAAAAAATAAGACTTCAGACTAAATATAGCATGCATTTTTCTCATCCATTTTTGCTGGGAAATGAAAAATAGCAGTCTTGGTCCCACTTTGTAGTAGCCCAGAAAGCCTGTCTGGAAGAGGTTTTAGTGCTGCAGAAAGTTCTGAGTCGCAAGAAGTAGTTATGGAAGGGGTGAAGCAGCATCACTTAAGATAAACCACATGTCTGTGATAAAATCCAGACCACAGAGAACTGATGAATAAGGACAGAATAAAAATAAGACCTAAACGAGCATAATGCTCATTTAGGAAAAAACTTTTTCCCTAAATCAAATCCTACCTTTTCTCCTTAGATCCTCACAACTCAGAGCACCGCTGATCTTTTCCACAGAGTTAGACAAAAGGTCATCAGCTGTTTTATCTGCTAGGGATGCAAGTTAAAGTGCATTTGTCCTGTTTCTCCCGCAATTGTCTTTCAATCTTCATCAAGAATATCACTGCTTAAACTCAAAAAATCTACAGTCAGAAGGGAGGAGAGAAACATCAAAGAGATCCCATGATTAATCTTGATTCCTCAGAGCAGCTCCGAAGTACCCTTGATAGGCGTGCAGTTGTGCTTGCCTTCTGACGCACACACGATAGACATCAAACACCTAGACTGCAATCTGAGTAACACTGGCCGCAGTAGGAGGCAAAACACCTGCCATGATCCTAAATGGCTTATGCAACCAAGAAGTTGTTCCTGATGCTGTGATACACAAAGGAGTGTTAATGATGAAGATTGACCTCACACACACAGAAAAATACCAACACCAAGTGCTCTCTCCACATACCGCTGAGGCCACCAGTATCTTCGGGATCCACTCAGCCGTTCTCGATGTGCTCTCTCCACTCGCCCAGGCCCTGCGGCGAAGTGACACCGGGTACTGCCGTGCACGCAACAGCTTCTCCCTGCGGCTCCCCGGTGCGGGCCTCGCGCGGTCCCTCGGCGCCTCCGGCTCTGCCACCATCTCCCCGCTCTGGGCAGCGCCCGCGGCCGCTCGCGCTCTTAAAGCCGCTGCGCCGCGCGAGGCGAAGCCAGGCCGGCCGCGTGCCCGACCGCTATGGACCGTTGTGGGCGGGGCGCGCCGCGTGCCCGACCGTTACGGGCCGTTGTGGGCGGGGCGCGCCGCGTGCCCGACCGTTACGGGCCGTTGGGGCGGGGCGCGCCGCGTGCCCGACCGTTAAAAGCCGTTAGGGGCGGGGCGCGCCGCGTGCCCGACCGTTACGGGCCGTTGGGGCGGGGCGTGCCACGTGCCCGACCGTTAAGAGCCGTTAGGGGCGGGGCGCGCCACGTGCCCGATTGTTACGCGCTTGGGGGCGGGGCGAGGCGCTCGTCACGTGCCGCCGCCGCCGCGCAGGCGCAGTGCGCAAGGGCGGTTGCTCTAGGTGGAGGGCGGTGAAAGGCAGCCGAGAGCCTGGAGCTGGGTTTGATTTGCAGTCCTGGGCACTGGCACGTTGCAGTTCATCCCTTCACTCTTCCCTTGCAATGTATATAATCCCTTCCCTTCATCAGTCCCTTCGTTCTTCCCTTGCAATCTATATAATCTGTACATAACCAAGGAAATCCATTAAAACCACCATTTCTTCCCGTTACCCACTGCAAAACTGTATGACCTAAGCTGAGTATGATAAACCTGAAGTAACATCAAAGCATTCACTGAGGAAAATGGATACGAACTACCACATATCACAGGGCTATTTAAATGCAGATTTGGGTGTCTGCTATTCTCAAGTATCCTTACGCTTTTAAAATGGACTTGCTGAAAAGCAAATGCTTTGTCTTGGCAGCACCCAAACTGATTTTTCATTCTCATTAAGGAACATTACACTGTAACACAGAGCTTAAAACACTCATCTTCTTTTTTCCCATGTAATCAAAGGAGAAATTGTAAAATAGATGTCTACAATCTAACCTCCCCAGAAAACACTGTATGTATGAGGCATGTCCTGAGGAAAGGAAGCAGACAGAACATGCAGTGAGTGTATGCAACATCTTCTGTGAGATAAGATCATAATGGAAAGTGTCCTGCACACCAGCAGTAGGCTTATACATCTCGAGGTCTTACCTAGAAATACTGTAGCTTTGGTGTTTGAGTTTGGCCACATATATTTCCCTTGCCACACATAGTAACTAGAAGTTTGTCCTGCATGTGAAAATCTGCCAAAATAATAACACACTTCGTGGCAGCACGGTGAACCACAAAGCCACTAATAATCAGCGCATCACTAGGAATTAGCCCATCAAATACCCCAACACCAAAAAAATTAAAATAGTCCTAATATATTTACATGAGTCCAGGTGCACCTTCTCTGCACAAGGATTTCACCTATTAATTGTCCTTCATTGGGTGTTGCTTTTAAACATCTCGCTGCTTTATCATTAACTTTGGTTCAGCTTCGGTGATTGTCACTGAGGGCTGGTTGCTGAGACACGCTAAATCCCATCGTTGCTCTTATTAGGGAATTTATCATCAGTGAAACACTATCAACCAAGGCGTAAGAATTGAATGCCAATGAAACAACCTTTTACTGCCAACATTTACTTTGCTCCTTAGACCACATCTTCTAGCACGAAGCCCATGTCCCTTTGCAGAACATATCACCATACAGCCACTTTTAAACTCTTGTGCCCTTGTACCTGCTCTAAGGGCTCGGCACAGGCTGATTAATCTACAAAGAGCCAGCTGATACCTCCAGTCAGCTCCTTTTGTAATGCAAGACCCGAGATAAAATTATCCTAGAAACTCACATTTTTCCAGAGTTTTGTCAAATAGATGTTTAACATTTTCCCTGCATTAACAGAGAATTTGATAGGAAGGATGGACTTGATGTGGAGACCATTTGTGTACGTTTTTTTGTTGCATCCCCTACCCTCTCCGCAGTGCTAATTCCAGACAGAGCTGTTAAAGTTTCCTGTTGGTTCAGTCAATAACCTGTTGGAAGTAAACCACCTCTAAACAAAAAGCCCAGACTGCAGCTTTTACTATTTACTATTGAAATATTTAACAATTGTGAGTCAAGAGCCTTTCTCTGAACCCTAAATAAAAAGAAACATTGCTTTGTT
>JAVCKT010117779.1:0-21334 GCA_032273925.1 Rhynchotus rufescens
CGGACTCCTGCCCCGCCGCCACGCCGCCGCCGCGGAAGCCGCCGGCCGAAGCCGTCGCCAGCGTGGAGCCCCACAACGCCAACAGGAACAACTCGGCGGCGCCGCCGGCCGCCGCCGCTGCCGCGCGCGGGAGAGCGGCGCCCAGGCCAAGTAAGTTCCTCACGCTGCCGGCCGCCGGCTGCCGAGCGAAGCGCCGGCTCTCCCTGAGCGCCGAGCTGCCCGAGCGCCGCCACCGCTGCACCGCGGGGCTGCGGTCCAAGAGGAGCCTCTCCATGAACGGCATGCTCACCGGCCCCGAGAGCCCCGGCCTGGGCGCCGCAGCCGCCGCCTCCGGCTCCGAGTGGATATTGGAAAGCACTGTGTGACCGACCTGCTTTTGTTTCTTTCTTTTTTATTTATTTTATTTCATTGTTAGTATTTTTATTTATTTTCTGTCTTAACGCGAAACCAAGCACCCGGCGTCGTGCCAAACACCCCCTCCCGGGACCGGGCACCCGGGACGCCGCTGCTGCCTCGCCACTAGCGGCTTGTCCACGCGGTGCCTGTGAGAGCCGCGGGCACGCGGGCTCCCACATAGTCCCCACTCCGGTTGGGTTAGTAACAAAACTGGAGGCGACGTTCACAGATTAAAAAAAAAATAATAAAAAAAAAAATTAGGGGTGAAAAAGCATGAACGAGCACCAGTGCCTTCCCTGCCCTAGGACTGGCTTCCTGGCTCTGCCGTAGCAGAAAACGAAAGAGAGTTTTCACAGAGAAAAGCCTTTTATAAAGGAAGGGAGATTTCCTCCGCGCTAACAAGTACCCACTTCTGGATCGAGCAGTAGAGCGGTGTTTTTTAAACCCACCGGACTGTCCGTTTCTTTCCAGTGACAATGGTGTTGCCTTTGTTTTTAGGCAAATGCTGTACAGAAACAACAACGCCGTGTTGTTACGTTGCGTAAAATAAAACATTCCCTGGGTACGCAGCCCGTGTCGCCGTGACTGCCGGCACACACGGTGCGGGGGGCCCGCCCGCGGCGGCGGCCTCCGGCACCGTCCTGCTCATCCCGCGCCGAGGGAGCTGCGGCGGCCACCACGTGCCCGTCTCCGAAGGGAGAGCGGGGCAGAGCGCGTTGGCACGAGTCCAGCCTGGAGTGACGGCCGTAGGGACGCGTCTCGGAAGGGAGAGTGAGGCAAAGCGCGTTGGCACAAGTCCAGCCTGGAGTGATGGCCGTAGGGACGCGATGGCAGCCCCATCGTCACCTCGTGCGTGTCCCTGGGCCTGTTTCCCCTCCGTTCAGTAGGTGTCCTGCGCACGGAGGGGCCTGGGGCCTGGTGCCCCGAGGTGCACGTGTCCAACGGCGGCCCCGGGCGCAGCGCGGCTGCCGGCCGCCCCTACGCACATCGGGGAAGGGAAGGGAAGGGCGAGAGGCGCCGCAGAGCCCTGCGCGGGGGACGGTGGCACCCTGCTGCCGGGCTCGTGCGGAGAAAGCCTGGTTGGTACTGCTCAGAACTCGTGTGGTTGTGATGCTTGTACCAGAGAGAGCACGGCCAAGCAGTTGGAAGGGCTCCTTAGGTGCCCCCTGCCCATTTAGTGTGCTCATTGCAACACTTACAGCAAGAGAAGAGCTGCAGTTTTCCCCCTGTTTGTGCTTGGATTAAATGTCTCCCAAGCTAAGGCAGCTCAGCCAGAGCCGGCCAGGCCAGCGTGCACAGAGGGCATCGTGCCGTAGCTGAGGAGGCAGCTCGGGAGGTTTTCTGCTGAGGTCATTTTAATTACGTGTGTTTGAAAAGCATCAGGCGGCAGCATTTCATGTGGTGTCTCAGATCAGGGGGCCATTGTGCCTAGTGCTTTGTGGAAGTGATAAAGCATTAATAGTTTCTTGGGTTTAGGGGACTTTATTTTTAAATTTTATTCAAAAGGCTGAGTTTCATGAGTGCTCCAGACTGCTGTACACAGCTCGTTTAACTAAGCAGCCCCTAGGGACTGTATGTCGCGGGCTGGATTTAACCCTGTGATAGTTGTGTGGATGTGGTGTGTGGTGGGCAGCAGGACGAGGAGGCAGTTGTGGCACAGAGCCTGCGCCCCGCAGCCTCTCCAGCCCCGCCAGGGGTACTTAATGCACAGGGGAACTTAGTGAGTGGCTTTAAGGTAGGCCCAGTGTCCAAGTTACAGAAGCAAAACAGAGCATGCAAATGCAAAGTCCATGGGGGCTGGTTGATGGTGACGATGTGCAGAGGTTTCCTTTGGCAGGTGCCTTGCCAGCCGGTGCTGCCTGGGACGATCGACATGTCACATCGGGACGGCACCGCGGGCTCGCTGTGGAGCCTGGTGCTGAGCGGTGCTGGGACAGGGCCCAGACAGTGTCCCACTGCTGTCCCGCACGGACACCGGTGCTGAGCGGTGCCGGGATGGGGCCTGGGCAGTTTCCCGCTGCTGTCCCGCGTGGGCACCGCGCGCCTGCCCCTGCCCTGGGGCTTTGCAGGGCACCAGGTAACTCAGCTCTGCAAACAAGGGTAAACGTGCCGACCTGCACGGATCCCCTGTGGCCACGATCCTGCTTTCCTGGTGGTGCAGACCTCCGCGAAACCAAGGCGTGCAGGTTACCAGCATTGATAGGGGCAGGTTAAAGCACATGTGCTTTGGCATGAATAATACAAGAGCAACAAAGGCAAATCCCAGCATCGTGCTAACCGTCTGCTTTGAGGGATCGATTTGCTCCCGAGAGCCCTGTGTGAAGGCTGCTGCTGTTGAAGGGAGGAAGCTTAGCTTGCAGAGAGGGAAATGGAGAAGGGGAAATAATCCCAAATGTGGCAAATAGCTGGCTGCAGAGAGACCCCAAATTTCCAGCTTTGCTCATAGGAAATTAAATAGGAAAAGCTGTGTTGTTGGTGTTGTGCTGGAGAAAATCCCGTCACATGGGTCTTTTCCGAGCTTTCTCTGTGCAATTTAGGACGTGCTGGTTCCCAGCAGGTGTGGAACTCGGGACTGGGTGCTCCGTGTCCCCCGAGGCTGGGCGGCAGAGGACGCTCTGCCTCGGCTTGTGGCTCTCGCTGAGGTTGTGGCTGTGCAAGCACCCTTGTGGCTCATGGAGAGCAGCCCCTGGGCGACACAGGGCCGGTGCAGTGCGGGCCGCCGTGCCCCCGTCTGCATTGCTGCCCGCTTGCCACGGATCTGCCCACAGCGCAGCTGGATGTGCTGGCCCGTGCGGGATGTGCCCGCGGGATGCACCAGCTCTGCCTGTGGGATGCGCTGGCTCCCGCCGCGGGATGCACCGGCTCTGCCTGTGGGATGTGCCGGTTCTGCTCGGGAGGCGCCTCTCGGGGGGTGCAGGGCTGCTGCTGGGGGAGGCCGGGCGGGCAGCAGGGCGCCCTGCCCGCCGCGGGCCCTGCTGTGCCCCGTTGGTCCCTGCTCGGGGTGGCTGCTGAGCCGCTGCGGCTGTGTGGGCAGGGGCCGGGCAGGGGGCCAGGGCCAGGAGGGCTCCGTCCCACGAGCCACCCCAGCAGGAGCTGTGACCCCCGAGCAGCCTGGGCTGCAGTGTCTTCTGCGGGAGGGATGTTTGTGTGGAGCAGGAGGTGAGGAGGAAGCCGGGTGGCCTTGTGGGAGTCCTCGGGCCCCCACGGCCCTTGGACGGGGAGCATGGTGCGAGGCCGGTGCTGCCCTCGGCCGCAGGAGCCCCTGAAAGCAGCGGCCCTGTAGGCAGCCCAGAGACCTGTGAGCATCCGAGCCAGACCAAGCGCGGCCTTTGGATGGGCTGTAGTGTGCGCTGAATGCCGCCGCTGCCGTGCACTGCCCAAGGTAAGTGGCTGCCCTGGGGCGGCAGCCAGAGGCGCCTCCGAGCGCTGGCACGGCTGCCGTGGGGCTTCCTGATGGGCAGGATCTGTGTCACCGGTGCCATGCAGGAGGGCTCCGATCCCATCGATGCAAACCCCGTGGGGCATCTGTCGAGGCAGCCTGGAGCCCGCGTGTTCTCCCTGACGTGGCTTCTCTGCTTGTTTGTGAGCCTCGTGAAGGCGCGTGCCAGACACGTGCGCTTTTGCTGCTCTTCTGTGGCGTTTTCAGCTCTGTGCAATCTCCTAGAACGAGGGAAAGACTTGAAATCCCCACTGCAGAGAAAGGGCTGCCGGTGCCTGACCTCGGAGAGGTCAGAAGCCAGTCAGGGCTCTGTGAATGTGCTGCTCCAGGAGCAGTGAGTTTTCCCTGATGAGTTTTGGGTTGCTTTGGTGTGCAGCGCTGCGCCGGCCCTCACAGCTGCGGATGGGCAGCAGCAGCCGCCGGCGGTCACAGCATCGTCGTGGGGATGCTCCGTGCCCGGCGCCGCGCTCTGCTGAGCGTAGCCGTGCAGGGCAGTGTGAGGAGCCGCGGCCGCCCGGCTCCTGCGCCGTGCTGGGCTGTGCCGTGCCATGCCGTGCCGTGCCATGCCGTGCCATGCGGTGCTGTGCCCTCGCTGCGCGCGACACCCCCTGCCCCTCACACCTCTGTCTTGTTTCTTTGCGCAGACGCCGGGGCCGATGCCAGGAACGCCGGCCCTCTCCCGATCCCTGGAGACGCTGCCACAGACGGTTTGACCCGACAAAAGTCAATCCGATTCCTGCTCACGGAGGAGTGATCTGCTGGGCTGGGCTCACCCCTCATGCGGAGCTGCCGCCCGAGCCGGGACCCCACCGAGGCCACCTGCATCGGACAAACTTGCGCCCCCCGTTCACAGATTTGTCGTCTCCCGTCTGCCACCTTCATGCTACATACCGTTTTTTCCTGGTGTTAGGGGGTTTTATAAAATTGGAAGCAATGATGATGAAAAGCTTGGTGGCAACGGCTCCAGTATAAGTCATGTTAGATGTTGCCGGTGGTGAGTTCACAAACTGTACACATGGTAGCTGGTATCACCATAACAAATAAATGTTTTACTACGATGGAGTTGACATGTTGGCTGATTTGGAGAGCTTTGACAAGCAGCAGCAGTGTGTTTGGTTCAATGATGCTGTTTTCCGCCACTGGAGGGTCCCACGCTGGTTGGCAATTGGGTCCCCAATGGTGTGCTGGTGGAGACGGGTCTGCGCAGCAGCCAGGACAGCGGAGCTGGCCTTCATTTGAGGAAGGTTTGCTTAAGGAAGGGCAGGGGAGGCCTTCCCATGGGCCAAAAGGAGCTCCCAGTGCTTTTCCATGGGCCAAGTGGGGCTTCTGGTCCTTCCCTTGGGCCAAGTGGAGCTCCTGCTCCTTCTCCTGGGCCAAGTGGTGCTCTTGGCCTCCCAAATGTCCCTTCTTCCTCAGCTCAGATGCTGGCTCCCATCTGCTCCAGGCAGTGGTTCCCAAGATAGGGAGCAGTGATGACCATGGGTGTCTTGCCAGGCACAGCAGGACACTGCAACCTCTGCAGCACGCTGCAGACCTTGGTGGCCTTCATATAATGTCACTTCTGGCCAAGGACAACCAGACCAGGGGAGAGCTGGAACCCCATTCGGCTACTTCTGCTGGCCATGGCCATCCATTGGGCCCCTGATCTTTGCTTGCCTCTCAAGTGATAGGATTTCACATATTTTCCTTCTTTTCTTTCTCCCTCACCTGCCAAGAAACCCATATACCTTCTGCTGTAAGTATAGCAAGAGTCGTGGTGAATCAGACAGCTCGGATATAACTTCTTCAGAAGTAATCATGGTTAGCATGAAATGTGTCATGGGTGGGGCTTCGTGGTGTTGGGCATGAAGGGAGCAGGGGATGGAGCTGCCGGGCTCTGCTGTCTCCTCCAGCGCCGTCTCCCTGCATTGTGGAAGGAGGCGCGATCAGGTACCAAGCGTGCAGCCAGTTCGGGGACACCACGGCCCTGGTTAGTCGCCCAAGGGCTCTGGGAATGTGCAGAACCAGCTGCTGGAAATGGGGCAAAATGATGGCTGCTTGGGCCGGTGCACAAGAATGCCGTGCCGAGTGGAGATTTTGAGGAAAAAAAATGGCATTTTTGATCAGGAATCTGACTCATCGCCCTTGTTCTTACCAAATTTGACCTGGGATCTGTACATAGCCTGGTTTTTGCATGGATTATAATGATCACCTGCATTGCTCAGCTCTTTCTTTCAACCTGGTGTGACTGTGTCTTGAATTGTGAAATAAGGAGGTGCCTAAATTGAGCAGTTTTGGGAGCAATATGTATTGGAAATGAACTCTGCCGAGTCGACCCATCCCTTACTGCACGGCCTGAAGTGAGGGGACACTGAAGTGACACCCTGCTGAAGTGATGGGACAACTGACCCTCCTGAGGACCCAGGTGCCAGCTGGCTCTGCAAAACAACCGGCAGAGTAAGGGGATAAGGACGGAAGGAGACGCGCGGCTGTTGGTCCCCGGACACCCTGCACCGGGCTCGGCAGCTGCTGGAGCCTCGTCAAGCCCCGTGCTGCCATGTCCTGCTGCACAGCCCGGATCGGTGCGCGGGACCGCGTTCTGCATTAATATCATGTCATTACCCCCATTCAATGGCTCCAATTTCAAGCTCTCGTGCACAGAGCAGAGCTGCTTTCCTCTTGCTGACTCTTTTCCATGTCCTTTTAATTAATTTTCAATGCGAGTTCCACCTGTCAGCCCGGAGTTAGTTGAAATTCAGCTTCCCCTGGGACATGATTTGCTGATACTGTGGATCAGATTTTGCAGAGGGACAAGGGAGGTCCGTGCAGCAGAACACACCGACCGGGCACGGCAATCAGCCCATGAAGGGCTGCCCTGGAGGAAAGCTTTGCCTGCAGAGTCTCAGTGCTTCAGCCCATGTCAAGAGGTCGTGATGTAGAGGCTTGTCATCATACCAGCCAGGGAATGTGACCGGTTTGGAAACAAGAATGTGGATACTTGCTGAGGTACTCTGAAAATCACGTTAGCTCATAAACTAGAGGTGCTAATGGCATTTCCGTGGCTCTTCAATGAGTGCTGCACCACCAGCGGCAGAAACGAATCTTCCATGAAGCAGCCTGAGCTCCACTCAGAGGGTTGTAGATTGGCCTTTGATCTCCCATCCGATGCCCTTTTCGTGTGTGATGTGGGGCTGGATGGCTCCCTAAGCAGAAAGCTATGTCATGCTTTAATGGCTTTCTGTGCCGGTGGCTTTGTGGGCATGATACTGGTTAGTGGCTAACATGTCAACATTGCCACTGGTGCTCGTGAAATGAATAAATTCTATGGGACAGTGCTTGTCTTAATGGGTGAAGAAAGGTCAGGAGAAGATGCCTGAAGATGCCTAAAGATGCATAGGAGCCAGTGAAGGGCAGATGCTCCAGGAAACACGGAGCAGCAGCCCTTTTCCGAGCCATGTCCCCGGGAGCTGCAGGGTGGAGCAGCCCGGGTGCTGGCGGGTAGGCTGCAGGAGAGCAGAGGAACCGCATCCTCGTGATGGGATTTGCTCCAGGGCACTGGCAGTGGGAAGGGGCAGGCGTCGCACCCCTGCCAGTGTTGTCGTTCCTGCACTCCTAGAAGCACTGGGGAGATCTAGTCAGGAATTTCCTGACTAAATACTGTTGTCATGGTTTTATTCTGTTTTGACTGTTTACTTTTTTTTTTTAATTTTTTTTTAGTGGGACAAAAAAATGGATTCAAGAAAAAGCGAATTAGGCCAGAGCAAACCAGAACCTGCACAAGAACAGGGAAGGGATTGGTCATGGGAAATGGGAAACTTGGTTTTGCAGCAAGGATCTGAACCTTCATTCCACATATCTAATGCAGTAGCAGTGACGCTTGGCTCCAAACTGTCCAGAGAATGGGTTATCCTTACTGTGACGCTGGTAAATATCTATCTTTCCTTGCTGAAGCAGAAAGTTCGTTTTCTAAGCTCTTCATACCATTCGCTGCACACACCTTGGTAAATCACCTGCATCCACAGTTCATCAGGCTGCAAGACCATGCCCACATTCACCTGCTGCTTCCCTGTGGGCCTAGGTGACCTCCTGAGATCCCTGCAGCATGAAGCATCATGAAGATCCAGTGTGGTGCAGCATGCCACCGGGAAGCCCTTGTGCCGGGCTGGCTTGTGGGTCGTGTCTGCCCATGGCTACTTGTGCGTGGTAAGGTTTTATCACCACTAGGTTTTCATCAATGAGCTGTTTCTCAAACAAGAGTCAACAGACTCAGAGAATCATAGAATGGTTGTGGTTGGCAGAGACCCTTGGAGACCACCCTCTCCAACCCCCTGCTCTGGCAGGTTCATCTGGAGCGGGCTGCTCTGGACCGAGTCTGGCTGGAACTTGGACATCTCCAAGGATGGAGACGCCACCACCTCTCTGGAGCCCACTCCAGTGTTCAACCACCCTCACAATGATAAAGTGTTTCCTTATGTTCATTTCTGGTTGTCTCCCTATGCAGCTAGTGGTCCTTTCTTCTAGTTTGCCCTAAAACTAAATTTCATAGGCAGTTGAGTACCTTGCAAAACTGGTTGAAAATGCTGATGGAGGCTTTCTGAGCTTGCCTTGCAGTCTGTCCTTGTGTCAGTGGGGAGGTCCCCTCTGGTGCTGCTAGCGCTCTTCTGGCTCCCACGTGATTCTGAAAGACATTTTCTTCAAAGGCGGCTGTGATCACTGGAATCAGGAGCATTGTCAGTGCCTGATGAAAGGGGATCCCTGCTGCTGCCAGAGCCATGAGGCTCTCGGCATCAGCAAGTTCATGTTGGGCATCTCCAGGTGGGCTTGTTCTCGGCATGAGGTGGAACTTCTGCTCACGGGCTTGGGGGGGAATTCTGCCTAAAGGGGAAAACAGATTCTGCTGGGTCCATTCCTCAGCTCCATCTCTCCCATTTCCTTCCCATCCTATTGCAGAGTCCATCACGAGTTCAGGAGCCTCCTGTAAGAGTTTCTTGGTGAAGGATGAGTGGCATGCTCCTGCTCCAATGTCAACTTCGAAATCTCATGAACAAAAGCCAGTGGAAAAGACAAAGTGTCGGCAGATGTTCCAGAACCCCCCGAGGACAGCCCCGGAGATCTCCTTGAGAAGGCCTGAGGAGAAAACACATCATCTTGGACCTCATGAAGGACAACATGTGGAAATGCTAGGATGCCAGTACATTTTCCAGCTGCTAGATGGGATCTACATGTGTCAACGTGCTGCAGTCAGTAGCAGGATTCAGTGTCTTGGTGTTTGGCGGCACACCAGTCAATTGATGTGTTTGATTTGGCAACCACGTGAGAGGGAGCCTCCCATGATCTGAGATGTGCAGTGGTCTCCCCAGGAATGGCAGTCGCTGCCTGGACAGCAGCCAGTGGCACGAGGGCTCCTGCAGCAGACCTGAAGGAGCAGCCTTGGGACAAAGGTGCTTCCCTTCCACCGGCTTAAAAACAGGGTCTTAAATACATAAACAAATGTTGGGAATCGCAGACAACATCGGCATCTGGAGACATCATGTCCGGTTGTTTCCAGTCGCAAGGATAAGTGTGGTGTTTCTTGCTTGTGAATGAACCAGGCTCTGCTCACAGCCTGGTTAGGTCTCTGCTCTCTGCGGCCCCTCCAAAAGGAGCTTTCCCAGAGGTGATAGCCGCACCTGGGCTTGCAAAACTGAATTTGGCTAAAAGTAGAGCCCAGATCTGCAGCTGTTTGGTTTAGTAAACTGGAATTCCTCGTGGCCATCAGCAGTGTTATGTTTGCTGAGGTTTTCTCCCCGGCTTCACACTTCAGGTTGACATGCTCAGAAAAAAAAAGAAAAAGAAAAGGAGAGAGGATGAGAGGACATAGGGTTTAAAAAAATAGCTCAGGGGCAGGATGAGGAGCTGGAATCCTGCTGGAAAGGTGAAGCCGTGCAGCGCTGCTCTCCAAAGCACTCGCAGTACCTGTCTGCACGCAGCACAAAGGCCGTGGCCGCGGCGGCCCCGCTGCCACCCTGGCTGGCAGCACGTCCCGCCGGCAGGGACACACACGCACGGCGTCCCCGGCGTCCCCAGCATCCCCAGCGTCCCCGGCCGCTCCGCGCGTCGGCGGCGGCAGGGCCAGCACTCGCGGCAGAACCGGCCTCCATGCTGCAGCCCCACCAGGGTTAGCGAGGCTCCCCGTCCCCTGTGCCGACACCAGAGGCAAGTGTTAATTATGAAATATTGATGATCGGTCCAGAGCTAATGTTCGTTTTAAAGAGTTGGGATCAGGCTTTTCCACGCCTGTGCGGCACTCGGATGCCTTGCTGGCATCGACCAGAGCTCAGTCACAGGCATGTCCTTCCTTTGCCCTTCTGGTCACAAATACCAGTGACATCCTCCTTCTGCAGAGCACTTTTCACAGGCAAGTCTTGGCACTTCTCATGCAAGACAAACGCAGCCAGGTAGGTTAGTAAGGTTCATCTCTAGAGGAAGCACTATCTCCCTCTGTGTGTCCCTGTTGCTCAGCACTGGTCTGCTCTGCTAGGAGGGTCCTAGGAGGGCCCTTTGCCGTGGCCCCGCACAGCTCTGCCCTGCCACAGCTCTGCGCTCAGGCGGACACTTTGTTCCCTCTCTCCCCAGGCCTGCTGCTGGTGGTGATAGTGTTGGTGATGGTGGTGGGTATCACACTACTCAACCCTGCACCTCTTGAGCCCTTTGATCAGTGCATGCTTTGTAGGAATCACTGTGCCAGAATCTCCTGCTGAGCTCCTCTCAGAGGGAACAAGCTGCAGTGCAGGGGATGGAGCAGCCCCAGTTGGGGTCTTCCTTCCCATCCACGCTGGCACATTTGGTGGCATCGTCCTCTCCAAGGAGCACGTGGAAGTCACAGCCACTTGAGAAGGTGCTTTGCTCAGAGGAGCGCACCATGAGGTGGCACCTGCACGGGCGCTGCCAGGAGCAGGTGACCCGACCCCGTGCAGCAGCTCGGCTGGGGCTGCCCAGGCGTACGGGCAGGTTACACAGGGCTAAGTCGCGCTGCGAGAGGCCCCAGAGTCTGGAGACCAGCGCGGAAAAGGTCAGCCTCTGAAGTCTGCTTTCAGAAATTGTCATGTGCTTTCTACAAAAAAAGATAGCATCTTCCATAGATTATCCAATATGCATCGATTTTCAGGTGGATCACTTCATCTATGACACAAATTGATGGGTGACAGATGTTGAACAGGTTCCCAAACAAGTGCCTTGCTGGCTGTGGGGTCGTTATCTGCGCAGGTTCCTCTTCAGTCTTGGTGAGACAGACAAAAATGAGTAAAACCGAGGAGTGCAATGTAAAACCTGCCTCCTGCCTTAATGTAGACCATTTGCTGTAGGTGGGAGACCTGGCAACCCCTTCACCATCTGTATTAAAAATGATGCAGTCCTTCCGAATTATGGAAGGTTACAATATACAAGGCCATTTCTGTCCTCAAGTTTCTAAATGGATGTAATTGCACAGCTTTTAAATATTCATCCTCTACTAAATGGTCTAATATTTGTCTTCATTATTTAGGAGTATTCATCCCTAAAATCTATCTGACCTTTAAAGCCCCAAAACCCAATTGAATTTTAAAATACATTGAGTCTAATCTGCGTGTGGACTGATCTGCTGTCCGTCTTGGCTGGGTGTCAGGCCGTTTCAGCAGGCAGGAGCCAGTGGGGCCCACATGCAGTGGTAGCGAGGCACCCATGGTGACTGCTGAATGGGGGTGCAAATCAAGATTTAAAAAAAAAACCCACAAAACTCCCCATTTTCCCCCACAAAACATCTTCTTTCTCCTCCATTGCAAAGCGCTGGGTTCTGGAGTGTCTCAGCCCTTGCCTGCCACGCCGTGCTCCAGCCCCACGTGTGTGTGCTGCAGCCGCGCCGTCGTGGCGGTGCCGCGCGGGCCGGTTGAGCCCATGCGGCTCTGCGCCGCCTGCCCGCCCCGGGACCGGCTCGGTGCCCGCGGCGCCGTCTGCGAGGCCACGGCTTTCGGGACACGCTCGTGCGTGTCGCTGCGTCGGGCACCAGAGCTGCGGGTCTCCTGAGGACGAAGGGCAACAAAGCTGCTGCTGGCACCACGTGCACACGGCCGGTCTGCGGCGAGCTGAGCTGTGCCTGCGTATTCTTGTGTGTTTTGCTGATGTGGTGGATAAATGTCACGCATAAGTGACTCCTCTTTCACTATCCCTGCACAACGCTGAGGGAATAAACAGCACATGAGCTCGACTAGTTATTTAAGAGGCAGCAGATACTTCAAAGTGGTGCAGCAGGGTACAAATTGCAAACAGCGTTTTTGACAGGGTGCAATAAACTGAACTAAGGAATTCCTGTGATAGAGGGGAGCTGCAAGTGTGATTGAATGCCTTGTGCTTGGGAGCAGAGCCACGTAACCCGCCACTGCTGCTGAGGGCCACGGGCAGCCAGCCCGGCCTTGCGGGGGGATCTTGCTCTGCTCCTCGACGTGCTCCCCGCTTGCCAGCAAGGAGGTAGAGCTGCTCTCCAGCCAGCCAGGACCCAAAGAGCGCGTGTTGGAGTGAGCTGCCTTCTAAAGGCATTGCAGCTCTTTGTGGGGGGCTTCCTATTTTACAGAATAACTGTGTGCTGCTTTTGATGCAATCCAGCTTGCATGATCATGCTCTGCAAATGCCATCCCTGCCTGTCCCAGATTGCCAGGGAATGCTCCGTGTTCCCTGATACTGCTGGAGAGGCCGGTGCTCTGAACTCGCTGGTAGGCAGTGCAGTGTCCCACCTGCCTGGGGGTGCAGTGAGGGACAAGCTGTCCCATCAGGCTCCAGCAGGAGCTGTTGCAGGGCACCCACATTCCGACGCTGCTTGCAGCCTGCAAAGAAAGAGCGGCCACCGCGCCGGGGCTGCTGAGTGGTGGGAGCTGTGGTGCCGCGGTGACCATGGTTTTATGAGGTGCTTTTACAGCAACTAGGCAATCTGGAATATAAATCGTAGTGCTGTTGCGACTGGACTAGAGATACACACATATATATTATATATATATAATATTCTAATTAGTCTGGTACAATGATAATCAGAGTAAGGATAAATTCACAGCCCTGCACCTCATGTGTCCTCCCTTCTGCCCATAACAACTTTCTGTGGACAACAAAGGACATGGAAATATTTTATGGCAAACCATCAAATCTCTTCTGAGACATTTGGAGTTTTGCTGGATGATTCCAACTAGTTGTCCTTGAATTCGCTGCATAGCAAACTATCTGTTGCTGTCTGAAATGGGCTGCTTCACCGATCCAAAAAGTGGCTGTTTGATGGTGATCTCTCCCAGAGTGTCTTCCCAGGCACTGTGTGCTCGATCCGCATGTCCCTGCTCTGCCTCTGCCGGTGCAAGGCAGCAGCTCCCGCTGCCTGGGACGGGGCCCATCCTCTGGAAAAGCGGCTCCTTGTTTCCTCACAGTTGGATTCACGTTCTGGGGCTGTGGAGCTGAGCAGCGCTGGGGCACAGCGCACTGGCTGCGGAGCCGGCCCTGAGCGCTCTCTGCCAAGGCAGGAACAGCCTCGCTTCTGCTGGCAAGGGCATGGAATGGTCACGGCTTTGCTTCACAGTTTGCAGCCCTTCACTGCAGTTATTTTGTGAGCATCTGAAAGCAGTCGGGTTTCCATGACCCCGCGCACACAGCGAGCGTGTGCAGGGAGTGCCCGGGACAGCCGCGTGGCCACGCGAGCCACCTGCTCACGGGAACCCTTCTTGCTTCCTGGTTAGCATTCCAGCCGAGAAAGCAGCTAAAATACAGAACATTTTAAGGGTTTGAATAATCATTCCACCACCTAATTTATGGTAAGTTATGTAAAGACTAAGTTTATAGGAAATATGAGGTTTGCTTTTACTCATTTACATTTGTTGGAGGCTTTTTACTAGGGAAACAGATGCGAAGCAGAGAACAAGTAAGGAGCAGACACTGTCACAGGACCAGAGCTTTGCAAATCCCTTAAAATGCTCCACTCATATGGATGCAGAGCAGCCCAAGCTGCACCAAGCTGTTCGGCATGTGGACCCGTGCAGCAGGAATCTGCGGGGAGCAGAGGCTGTGGCACCGTGCGTCATGCGAGGGGGGACTGAGAAAAGAAGAATCTGCTTGAAGAAAAGTGAGAGTTAATAAACGCAACTGGAGCCAACGCGGGTGCATTTTGCTCCCCACAGGCCATGCAAGGGGCCCTGCTTCAGGCATAAAATCTTGGGAAGACAGGATGGCTTTGCTGTCTGAACAGGGGCTTCCTCAACAGCTGCTTTCTTTCTTTCAATAACAAGAAGTCTAATATCTCCATGTGATGGGACAAGGTGCAGGAGCTCCTGTGCCTTGGCCTGGTGCATCTGCACTGTCCCCATCCCTGCACGTGTCCTGCACTGTCCTGCACCTGCACCATCCTGCACTGTCCCCGTCCTGTCCCACACTGTCCGTGGGCTGCAAGGAGCAGCTGCAGGACAGCATTAGACAGGGAGATTGCTCAGCCACAGGGTAATTAACTAATTACTTAAGAAACTGGAGCTCGCCCAGAGGATGCTGCATTGCAGGAGATCTCATAATCAGAGATTTTACACTTGTTTAATTTCTTGAAAGAAATGTTTGTGCTCCAACTGGAATCTCTTGTTTTCCAGCTTTCAGCTCTTTTCACCTCCCCAGTTTTCCCTTTTCATCATGAAATAAGAGAGCGGCATCGCAGCCTCGGAGGCGCCGGGCAGGCGAGGACCAGCGGGGCCCGAGAGCGGCCAGCTGCACTGGAAAGGGAGAGGCCGCAGCTGAGAGCGGCCGCGGGCAGCTGCAAACGGTGCTGCCTAAGCTGCTGTGATAATAATAGCAACAGGAAAGAGTAAATGCGGCCCCCGCAGTGGCTCCTGCACGCGCAGCCCTGGCAGCTGCAGAGCCCTGCGGAAACCTGTGTCCCCATGGGGAGACACTGGGACCTCTGCCGTGGGCATCACGCGCCCGAGCCCGGGCCTTGGATGGACCACGGCCATCTGCAACCAAACGTGAACGCACGAAGCAGACGTCGCTCTGCAGGCTGCTTTGGGAGCAGGGAAACTAGACCAGGCAAATAATTGAATAGCAATTATAGTTCAAAGAAAACTTTGTTAATTTGCACAAGTGTGCTAGTTATAAAAAATTTGTTCTCCCAAACGGTAGGAAGAGAGAGCATGCCAAACCGTCCATTAAACAAGGAAAAAAGAAAAGGAAAATATCCCATGTGCAACACAGTGGTCATAAAGAAGTAGCTTTCAAGCTTGGTTTCTCTGTATTTAGGACGTGGTCTGATCCCTGAGTGCATTTCCAGGGAAACGTGCTGGGTTGCTTTTTATGCAAGCATTCCAGGAGAGGATTCCCAAAAGCCCTGCTCTGAGGGTTTGCTAGCACTAAATTGTGTATACAGAAAAGTCTGTTTTTCTTTCCATCTTGGTAAAGTACCCAGATAAAACTATTATTGAAACAAGCGTTTCTTAAAAATAAAAGCTAATTTGCTGGGACTTTGGCATTGGGCACTGCTGGTGCAGGAATGAGACCTCCAGAGCAGGATGGCAGGATCTGCCTGGATGTGACGGGAGTCTGGGGCACAGGGAATGCCCGGGATCCTCTGCCCAGCACAGGCTGCCAGTCGCACATTCAAGGCACAGGAACTGGTGCAGCTCAGTGGTTACCTGGGAAAACCTCAGGACAGGTCTGAAGGTCCTGTGCGAATCTCCGCTGCAGGCGCTGAGGTGGATGGTCGGGAATACACGGAGTACTGCGAACACGATGAACACGGCGGACCCTGGGAACACTGCGAACACCGTGAACCTGGTGAACCCCACCAACACTGTGAACCCCACCAGCCCAGCGGACCCCACGAACACTGCGAACCCACCAGCACCGTGAGCACGGCGGGCCCCAGGCACACGGTGAACGCGGGGAGCGCGGACCCGGTGCAGCAGCCGCGGGAGGTTTGCAGCGCTCCGGCCCCACGGTGCTGACCCTCGCCAGCCCGGCCCGACCCGTCCGTCTCCAGCCTCTCCGCGGGGTGAGTGCAAGCTGAGCCCGGGCTCCACAGCGGATGAACCCCGAGCCTGGACGGGGCGTGTGTCGAATCCAGACCCTGGACAGGTCTGTGCCGATGACCTCTCCGCGCCCGCTCCACGTTGCTGCCTCCTGTGCGGCACTTCATGTCACGGCATGAGCTACAGAACAAACATGACACTGGTGTGAGTGAAACGACCTGCTGGGCTACCGCGTCCCCGGGCGGTTACAAATCCCCCAGGAGCCAAGTCCTGCAGAGCCAAGAGGCTGGTTTCAGCTGGAAGAGCTGGTGCGTCCCCCCACCTCCTCATCCCACTGACCTTATGTGCCATGTGTCCTGGCGGACACCAGTGCCCACCTGGAACAGGCAGCATGAACGATATCCCCCTGCTTGACCCCGCTAAAGGGTGGAAATAAAACCGGCATTTCACATGAGACAAGCAGCACCGCTGCTGCTGGATAGCCAGTGCAGGAGGCAACACAAGGTAACCTGGGGCTTTCAAGAGCCTAATGAACAGCTTTGCTTCCACATGATGTTACCTCGTTACATATTGTGCTGGGAATAAATGATTTGCTAAACAAAGAGACTTAGAATATTTTGATTAAAACACTTGCATTATTTTTTCTTATCAATTATTTAGCACTCAGGTCCATTAAGCAATTATATGTGTGTGTGTAACTATAAATACCAATTTTATCATTAAGTATTATAACTTTCTAGCTTGCAAGCCCCCGAAATAAAAGGGTTGCAATGTAAGCGTGCATTCAGACGCAGCCAGGAGTTACAGAGCGCAGCCCTGCTCGCGCCCCCTTCCCTGGGGCTCTCCAGTTCATCCATGTGTGTAGGTGAGGGGGGTCAGTCCTAATGATTTTTCCTATGTTTCCACTGTCCATGTCCAGAACAGATAGTATCAATTAAAAATTGCCTCTAGGTGCCTTAGTGTGTTTACTTCTGTATGCATGGAGAGATGTTCCATATGTGCAGCTTGCTTGGGTAGGCTGGCGTCATCTGGCTGTTTTCTGGGGCTTTTTCCGTACTGTTCTTCCTTGGAAGTGCTGTATCCCGATGCCAGGGCCTGAACATGCTGGGTTTAGGAGCCCAGGCCCTGCTGCTGGGCGGAGGGCGGCTCTGGCTCCCTGCACACCCCTGCCCCTCCGCGCTGGTGGAGCGTGAGGATGCTGCACTGCCCCGCTTCGCCGGAGGAGCAGGGCGTGAATCCTGAACCTGCCATAATCGACCTCTGTGCCCAGCTCAGGAGCTGGGACGTGTTCCATGGTTAGATACCCTAAGACTCATGAATCACTTGTTCATTTGGATCGCTCCCACATGCCACACAAGGACAGCAAATCCTGCAGCAGGAATAATATTCTTCCTGCTTACATAAGAGGACAAAATAGTCTGCAATCATCTATGGTTTAACTGGAGCATCTTTCCCTCAAACTAAAGAAAAAATCTCTCCTCGTATTGAATACACCAAGTGCTGATCAAATGATACTTGCCCACTTCAGAGGATTTGTTTGATCCTTTTCTAAGTGGCTTAGTCTCTCTTAAAGTGAAGCACAAAATCTTTTCTTATGTCCATGTATGGTTTCTTCTAGGTATGGCAGCACTTCACTCCCCCTTCAAAGAATGCGCGATCCCCAGCGCAGGAGAGCGGCTGGTGGAGCAAGGAGCACTCGAATGTGCAGTGAGGATGCACAGCGAGGATGCACAGCGAGAATGTGCAGTGAGGATGCACAGCGAGGATGCACAGCAAGAATGTGCGTGAGGATGTACAGTGAGGATGTGCAATGAGGATGTGCAACGAGGATGCACAGTGAGGATGTGCAGTGAGGATGTGCAGCGAGGATGATTGCTGAGGACATGTGGTGAGGATGTGCAGCAAGGATGCTTGAAGAGGATGTGGGCACCTCGCTTGTCTAGCCAAGCGCACACAAGCAGAGCACCTGCCTGCATTGCTCATTTCCACATGAAACATCTGTGGATCAGCTTCTGACGTGGGAAAGAGGTGCACGTGCCATGGGAGCCAGAGCAGGAGCCTCCTCTTCCTCGGTGCGCTTGTCTCCAGTTTCTCTGCCAAGCAGTTAATGTGAGCGGCTCTGTTGGAGGCGTTCGGTTTGCACAGGGGCTGCTGAAGATTAACTCTAGTGTGTGGAGTCTGTTATTTGGCACTGATGCTTCCCCACCCCCGGGAAGAAACTTGGCTCCACTGTCAGTGCCTTGGAGAGGTTTGCTGAGCTGGCAGCTAGAAATACAAACATCTTCTAACAGCTCTTTTAATCTAACAGAAATAGAGTCTAACAAGAATTAACCAGTGAAAGCTAAAACCTGACAAACTATCTCTAGTACTTGAAGTCTCTGCAGCAAATTTGGGTGTCTTTCTAAACCTATGTGATACTCTGCCCACAAAATATGAGCTGTATGTGTAGATGTCCAGGGAAATGTGTTCTCTGACTTGAATTATTCCCAGATCAGGTCATCTGACCTTCCAGTATTAAAGTACGGATTAAAGGCTCTGGGGTTCCTGGGGTGACATAAGTGTGGGACCCGGGCCCCGACGCTTTCCGGGTCTGTGGGCACCTGCTGCTCGTGCTGGCCACGTTGCAGCACGTGGGCGCGCGTGGCGCGGGACGCGCGGCTGCAGCCGGGCACTAGCGCCGCTCTGCTCCGCGCCCGGGCGTTATTCCCGCGGGACCGTGGCCAGCCGCGGGCGCCGGTGCCGTGTCTGCGTGGCGGCCGTGCTGCGGGGTGCTCCTTGGGCGCCAGGAGTCCCCCGGAGCGACCCCTCGCTGTCCTGCTCCTTCGGGTCGCCGATCAACCGCCTTCCTGCTGCTGAGCTCTTTGGTCTGGGGAGGACGGGGGGCCGGTGGCTTCATGGCGCGTGCTGAGCTGAACGAGCTGCGGGCGCCTTCGGGTGCTGGGGGTCGCGGGTGGTCGCAGGGCACCGCTCAGTGCGAGCAGCGTTTCCATCCTGCCACCTCCTCCCTGGGAAGCAGCGCACAGCACAAATACTAACGGCGGTTCCGCCTTCACACTCCAGCCGCCCGTGGGACAAGTGCAGGACCTGTAAGACTTTGAGCAGTGGAAGTGCAGAAGCTGCAGGCCCGTCACCAGCCTCACTCCTGAGACCTGCTCTCTCTGCTGGTAACATAAACCAGACAGGAGCCTGCGCTGAGGTTCTCCCTGGCCTGCCCGTTGGGTTGCGTGAGGCTCTGTCCGTGACCAGAGCTCCGGGATAAGGACTGCCGAGCTGCAGAGAACTCACCCCGATGGCACGTGTGTGATTCGTGGGGCATCCTAGTACCTTTGCTCTCTCTTATTTCTTTCCTGGAGGAATTCCGTGATGAAATAGCAATTTCTCTTTGCTTTTGGGAGTCAAATCTGTTTTACCTTCTGATCATTTTTTGGACGGTTTATTCTGTACCTCTGGGAAGCCCCCATGTAACATAGCCAGTCACCCTACTTCAGAAAGACCAGGGCTCAGATGGGTTTGGCCGCAGAAACAAAGATCCCTGGTGGTCTCCCAAACTAGATAAAACCTGTTCTACCCAGCTCATGTCAAAATATTTTGCCTTTCAAATATTTTTAAGGGAGTAATGTGGCCTCCATCCTCCTCTTGCAGTGCCTTTGATGAAAATTGCTCGGAGCTCAAAACCCACGGTGCTGTTTGGAGACTCCCGCAGCTTACGCAGGGATGAAGTGTGTGTTTCATGGCAGGAATACTGCCCACAGCCCAAACCAGAGCGTGTTCGCGGCACGATGGGCAGTGTGCGAAGTGCCCCCCGCGAGCCCTGGTGCCGTCCCGCCCTCGCTCTGCTCTTGCTGCACTTTGCAGCAGCCCAGGTTCCTTCCTCTCCGTGCAGAGGCTTCTCCGGGAACTTGCCATCTGGCACCACTTACCACATTAGTCATAGTCCAAGGAGCAGACTCGTCCTGACTTCAGGTTTCTGGAGCAAATGGAGTTCTCCCTTTCAGATGCTGTTATTGTTGGGTCTAAATCTTATCAAGATACCTTGTGTTCATGTCACAATAAAACGACAACAAAAGCCACCAAAAAACAACCACTCACCCAAGACTTGTGCTCCTCTAACCCTGTGCTGAGGCTCAGCTACACATGGTGCCTGCATTTCTGACAGCATTACAATTTAAACTTTCATGGCCCAAGCTGAAAAACATACCTCTGGCAATATTTTAATATTGATAGATAAAATTGTGATTCATGAACATCAAACTGTATAATTCATTACCCAACAAATTCTATGCAATGGGGGAATAAATTTAAAAGAGAATGAGATGAGACCACATATTAATTATGCAGTCATGGCACAAATTAATAATTTTATGTCATACAGAGCTTCGAATGCATTAACACTTTAGAACCTGCTTCCTGACTGAAGTTCGTTTGAGGTGCCAGGGTACTTTGTGGTTTGAAGGCCGCTGTTTTCTCGCAAGCAGGCGGCTGCAGTGAACGTGAGACCCTGCCACAGCAAGTTCTCGTGTCCTTGCGCGTGAAGCTTCCCCGGCTGCACGTGCTGAGGTTCCCGCGCGGGGCTCTCCTGCCCGCGGTCGGTGTGGACGCTCTTGCTGTTGTTGGTGTCCGTGCTTGGTGTCCGTGCGCGGCCGCGTGTCCTCCTGCGGGTGACATCCAGCCCATGCGGGGTGCGCCCTGCAGCCCCTGCGCTGCCCATTCCCGTTCCCGTGGGATGGATGCTGGGGGCACAGTCCTGCTGGGCGCCAAGGAGCCCTGGAGCTGGGGCTCATCCCGGGGCCCAGCGCTCCCAGCAGGAGCTGAGGGCTGCAGAGCCTCTCCCAGCAACGGGAAAACTGCCTCCAAGACAGAAACTGTTCTCATCTCTGCTGTGTTGCCGACGTTTAATTGTTCTGCAATGTGGCAGTCTGTGTCATAGAGCAGGAATCCCCAAATCTGTCCCGGAAAGGTGAAAGCTGCGAACGCTCCTCGAGCTGGAGCTGCAGCGGGAGGTGGCAGCGGGCGCTGGCGGCGCCGGCTCCGTGGGCAGGAGCGCGCGGGTCGGGGCGCCCGGGTCTGCGAGGCCGGCCCGGAGCCCAGCGCTCCCCGCACCCCACGGTGCCGCGGCCCAAACCCAACCAACCATCCCACCGCCTAGAGGGGCCCTCCCTGCCCTGCAGCCCTATCCACATCCCTCCCTGCTCTGCTGCTCCTTGTTGCTTTAGGTGGGAGCCAAATGTTACACGCGTGCTTAAGCCATTTCTTGAGGAATGTTTTCCCAAATTAGGGGTGCCAGTGAGAGTGCTTCAGCTCCTCGGCTGCTGCAGCGTCCTGGTGGAGATTTCCTCTGCTAACAACAGTGTTTCTGAACACTCACAATCTGCTCTTACAGCTACTTCACATCGCATGTGAAAACACTTCTTCAACAACTTTATGTTCATGCACTTTGCTATTTCCATGGCATAATTGATTTTGCAAGCTAAATTACCATGTTTCTGTTCCTTGACATGAAGATGTAATCGTATATATATATATATTTTTT